>JAODTR010057568.1:0-17317 GCA_025399935.1 Amblyopsis rosae
TTTGGGGTCCCCTGCTGGAGCTGCTGCCCCCGCGACCCGACTCTGGATAAGCGGATGAGGATGGATGGATGGATGACTGAATATACAATTCAGTCAGGGCTACATATGTAATGGCTAAATTTACTGTATATAAAACCCTAAACATGGTTAAAACATTTGTCACAGCGTGTAATTACCAATGTAATGTTAACATGTACGTAGAGTGTTTTATATAATAGATCACATCATTCATTTCAAGTATTGCGGTCACAAGCAAGGTTCGTAAATGTAATATTCACTCCAATAGGAGTAATATATAACTGGCACATGTTATTCTATGTAGCTACAACCAGACCTGACCCCAATGTGGCAGTGGACTTCCCCAAACATCATGGTGATGTTATAAAATATGTGTTGTTTTTGTTGCCCAATATTAATGTCTGCATGTGCAATGTAAATAACAACACAGCCACCACACGCACGCACACTCACACAGCATGTGTGAGTATTTGGCGTGAGCCAAAGGCACAGTAGGCCTACTATATTATTCAACGGCACAGGCTCAATGGAAAAGCAGAAGTGGTTTTCTGGGCACTGTGAAATGGGGACATGTCTCAGCTTATAAACAAAAGAAAAGGGGAAGTTGCATCCATTTGCATTGTCATATGCTGGCTTGTTGCAAACAACACCTAGGTGTGATATCAGGAAGCTATCATCGCTGGGAGTCCCACAACACACATAACACCTGGGGGAACGTTCATTCGACCAAGCAAATTTGTGTTTATTTTCTTTAAGGCATGGAGCTGTAATGCAAAAGAATAATACATATGGGTATCAAATGTGAAATAAGCAAAGCTCTCAGCCTTCAAATACTCTCTTGACATGTTTATAATTAGTCTTCTTATATCGCAAGTTCACTATGTATAAAAGAGGAACAGATGTCTCTCCTGTTACAGAAATGCTTTTAGCCTTGTTGCTCTGGTGACCTTGTTGTCACTAACAACACCCACCCTGTTCACTGGAGGCGGGGCCGGTGTAGAAACGGCCAGCTGACTTTAACTGACGGTTAATGTTTTAGTGTGTGTGGCGCAGTTTGTGACTTAAAAGCACTTTATGTTGACAGCTACTTTTTCTCATTGAGTGAACAGAACACAAACCACTGCACCGTTCCCTTAAGGACTATGACTAAAATATTCCAAAATGAACATAATCAGTCAGGAGAATAGACACTGTTGCTGTTAGATCTATAGAACTGGCTCAAATCCAAATCCGTTGGTCTACAATGAAAGAAATATGTCAAATAACCAACGAGTTTGCGTTGCTCCTTAACGGAAGATCCAGGTAGACAATAGCATATGTGTGTATGCATGAGTGCGGATAGGGGAACAAACAGATGCAATTGATTATGATGAGATTTCTTACACTCCAGAGAAAACAGCCCATGCGCTATTGGCTGCACTCACTGTGTAGGACGTCTCATGTTAGAGGCACCGACGAAACAGATGGCCTGTGTCAGGCTAGTTCACTACTCGTGTTAGACTTGACAAAATAAAGATCATAAAGCACTGCTACAGCTCTATTACTTATGATATTACATGTCCATATGTTTGTGAATTCCCCAGTAAACAGAAGGGACCTCATTAAAGCACAGATATATATAAAATAGGAATAGTAAAAAAACAATGCAACAGATGCAGGAGAAAATATTGCATTACATCATGACCTAAAATAGGAAATGTTGTCTGTAATACGTTTTATGGAACATGCACCACACACCTAAAACAGATATTCATAATCATTTTCACCTTCACTTCTGATAAGATGACAGATGACCTCATCACAGACAATAAATAATGCTAAAATAGAAATGCAGAATATTACAGTGATTAGTGCCTTGTTTGAACGTGAATATGCAATATCCTGTGCAAGATCTTAGACTGACGTGTGTGACATGTTGAGCATTTGACAGACAGCCCTGCAAGTCAAACCTTTGTATGCATCACATCAGCCTGTGTTTTCATGTACAGGGGAGACATACAAGTGGGTATTACAGTGTTGACACCATATTTACAGACAGTGTCACAGCTGTGGATTCTTTTATTCTCAAAGACACATTTTATTTTGTTATTGTTTGCATATAGAAGGAAAATAAAAGTGTGTTGGTGCAGCTTTTCTGTGTGGGGTTTAAGATGATTGTGCCTAAACTACAAAGTACCTGAATAAATCAATTTTCATGCATAATATTTGCCTGTGTTTCCAGAGTTCACCCTAATATGTAGCCTCCCCTACTGTTCAGATTGGGTACAGCAGAGCGGTGCTTTATATTGTGTAGGCAAGACAGGACATTAAGTTCAATATTCTAAATATAACTAGTAGTCTGATGACATTTATGAATATTCAATCTAAATAATTTTTCCTATATTTTGAGTTTTATTTAGGTGTGTTCTCTATTAACAAGAGTCGATCAACCAGCTGTATTCTTGCTGTTGTTAATCCATTCTCCCATGATGATACAGTGAGGAGGAAGCATCCTATGCGGATTTCTATCCCATCATCCCTGGTGACCTGATGTCTGTTAAAGAGATCCTTGACATTGGAAAGTTTCCCCGACACAGGACATGGTGAGACAGACAATGCATGTTTTTGTGAATGTAGTTAACCAAACAAAGAAAAAAACCTGTAGGACTCACTTCTCTCTAAATAACATATAGCCTAGGTTATGGCTGAATAAATACATACCATATAACATTTCCTTTAATGAATGACATTAATCAAAATTAATTCAATTAAGTAGCTATAAGACAATTTAAGCTAACATAGTTTTCGCATTGGCTAAACATTTTGTTTGTGCTGTTACTGTATAACTGATAGGTTTGACCAACCATATTTGTGAACAGTCACTGCCAATGTTCAAACATTAGCATTAAACCTTTCACTCCGCAAAATGGATTCAGTATTTCATCTGTGCTGCATCTGGTCTGATCATGGTCTTGTCTCCCCATGCCACAGGAAAGACCAACACTAAAGTGCCACTTCTTCCCAAACGATTTCCTTCCTACAAGAGATACTGTATGCTTGTCGGGAAATTGGGTGTTATGGCCAACAGATTCTTGATAACCCATAGAAATCATTCACTCTTTAGACACTTTTATTGTTTTTGTTCTCACCAAAGAGGCCAGCTGTGGAAATTGTCCAATCGCTAAAGAATATTTAAATATGGATTACTGAAGAATTATATTGACCGATAAAAGACAGAAATGTGACATCACAGCTTAGTCACGTCCACACTAATACAGATATATTTGAAAATGTGTATTTTTTTTATTCTATTCTATACACAATTCTCTTTTCTAAAAGTATCCTATCTGCACTGAAATTAAATGCCATGCAGGCATAATTCCTTGTGCGGATGCAGACCTGTTCATGACCTCAGTACAGTTAGCATTCTGTACAGATGCTCGGTGACACACCACAGTAGTCCAGCGTCTTCCAGATCCGTTTTCCTTGGTGGAATTCACTAGAGTAATATTGGAAGACCAGAACAGTACAAGAGAAGTACATTATGTAGCGGTGTACTGTACAGTATGTGTTTTCAGATGTAAATGTATTCATGTCAACATAGCCAGGTACTGTAACTATAACCAAGTCTTCAACAATACAGGATGCTTAAAAACAACCCCCACATGTTGTTTTGAGAGGAAGTAGTGGACCACAATAGATATATTTGCAAGCTCTGTTAACAGCTACAGTACCATCGATGTGACTGTATTATTTTCATAACACCACCAAGAGCTGTGTCCACAGAAATGGCAAACCCAGGGGGAAATCTTCAAACTCTTCATGCTCAAATTGCTATACATGGAATAACGCCTCTGCTCAGAATAAAGATGGCAGGAATGATTGATTATGTTTACTGTAGTAAAACCATTTTTAAAAGTAACCAACAATTTTACAAAAGTTGTGGAAAATACAGACTGGAGGTTATCAAATATGGTGATATATTAGAATGGATGTGTGTGAAAACCATCAGCATTTATCAGTATCTAAATACAGTGTTTTCAGATTTATTTCCAGACCTTCCTAAACACGGCAAAACAGATAATGTATCCATGGACATAGCATTAGACCAAAAATGAATGACATTTACTGTACCTATTACAGCAGGATACCTTCTTTGTTATTGGTTTACTACATGAAGTTTGCTGACCTTGGCTAATTAGCAACATAGCTAACTCCAGCATGTCCAATCAGAGAAGATTCTATTTGGCCAAAGTAACACTAAACATGTGTGGGTGGACACTGGACACATGCTTTACCCATGCCCTCACCAAAAACTAATAATTACATTTAAACTTATTTTGCAATTTACGTAAATTAAGATGAGTATAACACTCAAAAACTGGCTAAAATCGGACTAAATTAACCTGATGCTTTGCTAGCGATAATTGGCTGCTTCATAAGTTTACATTTATTTCAATATATTAGGAAAAACTGGTGTCAAAAACAGAACACAGCTACTGTAAATCTAAACAGAGATTGTTGCGGAGGTGAATGAAATCACTTTTAGTTAACGTTTCTTAAGAATTGTTTTGCACGTAGATGGATTTTGTGGTTTGTTGTCTGGAAGAGGATTTCATTCATCTAGAAATATCTCCCAGACTGAAGAAGCTCTGGGTCACTGAGACCAGGGGGGGGATACTGTAAGAGAACATGGTGTCTTGTGAGATCATTTGCTATACCTAAGTCCATATTGCAGAGGCACCTTGCGTCCGCTGGGTCATCTGTCTTGGCTTTCAACCCGGAATACTCTGCAGTGACAGATAATTCCTGTTCTTTGCCATTACAGCCCATTTGGCTCGATCCTGGCACGTTGACACCTTTTCGTCATAGCAACAACCTTGATCTCGTATTACATTTACTTTATTTTCCATTCTTCAAATTGAAGAAGGGAATGTGAGACCATAAGGCGGCAAATAGCTCTTAAGTGGCTGGCAGCAACGTCTGGACAGCCAGAGGTCGGGGACGGCATTGAAAGAGAAAATGAATAACATGCAGAAATGATGCTGCTGCGGGAGAGCAGAGAAGATGCCGCCGTTATCGAGGGTGAAATCACCCCACCCCCCCTCCTTGAAAAACAAAGACACACATTTGACAGTAATGAGCGTCAGCTGCGCTGGCATGGCGTCTCATTAGGTGTCATCTATCACGGCCTCCCTCGGCCTCATCACTGACCCAGAAGCTGGCCGCTTACGCGCTGAGCTCTTCTTGGTCGAACTTTCATCGCCTTCAAATGTGGGCACTTGTTACTCCCCTTACCTGCACACACAACCAGGTGCACATCCCATTTTTGGGTCACCTAAACTCAGCTCTCACCCCTGAACACCACGTGAAACTCAGGGAGATGGGACATGGGATGGAAGTCTGGATGGAAGACCAAATGGATGAAAGAACAAAAAAGCTCTATTTCTAGAGGGCTGTTGCATGATGGAGTAGGCATTACATTTGTTTTGATTTGTGTGTTTGTGTAATTCTGTGTGTGTGCCGTTGCTTGTGTGTATTCATGCATCAGAGTCTATGTTCTTTATATGTGTTTTGCTTCAATTATGAATGATGTAGTGTTAAATCACTGGATCCACCTTTCTTGTTACTTATCTCAGTTTTCAGCCTGCTTACTTTTTATCTCCATTCATATTTTCTTCTTTAAGTGATATTTTTATATAAATGATGTATCTAATTTGAGGTCTGTCTTGCTATTCATGCATTAGATTCAAACATTTTCCCTTATATGAATAGTAAGTGAGTGCTAACCAAAGGCATTGAAGGTTAGCTACATCTATGCATGCATTATGGGTTGTAGTAGAGATACTAGTCATATATGCTAGTAAATCCTGTGTTCTGATGTTATTATAAGTGAATGTTTGCAGAATGTTTGTGATATGACACCTCTCACACCAACCTCTGGTACTGAGATTATCTAAAAGGCATGTGTGTTAATGCATGCGTTTAAAATGTGTCACTGATTATATTAATAATAATGATAATATGTGCACTGAGCTTTTTAATTGATATACTGTAAAGCTAAATGCCATACTCAAATGTCACACAGCAAGCATATGTCTGCCAAAATGCAGGTAGACGTTCATGCTATGGGAATCAAGTCAAGTTGCTGTTTGTATTCTCAGCGATTGAACCGCTATTAGAAGTGTGTGCAAACAGTTCTCTGTGCTATTCTATTCCACCCTTCTTAATGAATCATGTTTGTCTTGACAAGCTATTAAGTTAATTGATTTCTGTCTTCTTAGCTGAGATTTTATCCAGCAATAGAACGTATTAGAACTCTTAAACCTGTGGCGCAACATATTTCCTTAATAATCAAAATGTTTTTCTTTACTAAAAAACTAATCTTGCATGTAGAGCAATCTTTGGAGAAGGATCATTTCACATAGTGTGTTATTATACACATATATAATGTTGTTGTTGCTGTAAATCTATAATAGCTTCCCCCCCCACTTCATATTGCCCCACCACTATATATGCAAATGACTATCTCTTTACATTGGAGTAAATGTATCGGCCTGTTAGATAAACACGTAAGCATAATAAGCTTATGAGTAGCGGACCCTCAGGCTGGCAACAGCACACCCATCAGGACATGATTAGTATTGCAACCCACCCAGGGAGCTTCTGAAGGACACGTTGGAAGCAGACGTGGAGTACTACAGAGACAAATGGACCATGTTTGGCAACGAGGCTGAGAAAGTGGAAATAGGTGTTATCAGAAACCAACGTATCCTACGCACCCGTGTCGACCACATGGCTCTACGTAAGCAGGTACAAATGAACAGTGTCTAATACATAGTAGCTACAACCTTTCCCATATCTCCCCATGCAAATGTCTGTTTGATGGATGTTGCAGTGCTGTACTGCGCAATCATGAAAGCCCTTCTATTTCTGACAGTCCTTATCTGGTGTGTATTCCCAGAGAAATTAAAATAACAGCACACGGTAGTGACGCCTCAGCAGGTTGGAGAGGCAGAACTAAATAATTGTGTATTATTTTGTAGTCGAGTATAATCTTCACCAATTGGCCGTATGCAGTTTGGTTTGGGGGAGAATTGGAAGTGACCCAAGCTGGGAGGTGCTTGTAGCTTTAATGTTAAAATGTTAAACATTGTCCTTGTTTTTTTTCCTTTATTACTATCTGTTATGTATGAAGTAATTAAGTATATGCTTGTTTCAGGTGGTCTCTGCTCTTGTTGTAATGATGTTATTTGTGTGTGACCATGAAGAACCTCTGTGTGTTTTGGTGTGTGTCTGTGCTACAGGCTGAGCAGAAAGCATTGGCCCACCAGAAATACCTGCATGCCCTCTGCCAGAAGGCTCCTGACTTCCCCATCCCGCTGAGGGCCCACACTGTCTGGGAGGGCATGACCGTCAAACTGTCCTGCACCGTACAGGGATGCCCCCCCCCAAAGGTCATCTGGTAAGACCCCTTTGCTCCCAAACCCTCCTTTAATGGGACGGCTGCTGGCCTGAATTAATGTCAAATGCAATTTTTAAGGTTATAGCAGAGATTAATCTTGATTTAATATATTTTGGTCTTTCATTGGAGCTGACACACACACACGACACACACACACACACACACAGGCGCGCTCAAAATCTGTCTTCATTCTGGAAAGACTCCTCGAGGGAGCTGAAGCAATAAAAAGTTTATAATGACATGCACTCTTGCTATAGCGAGACTTAACTTTTTATCACTAATTCATGACCTATTAAAAATGCAATGCAAATCCTGGTATAGAGTCATATTATTAAGTTTGCCTTTTAAGTGCAGAGATTGTTGAGAAAGAATGACCAAGCATACCGTTGCCTGAAATACAAGCCTTTGTATCACATTGAAATAACCTGTGTTCACTCAGGCAGGGAAGTATGCCTAACTGTCATCACTGATGCTAGGGTTTGCTAATAGACTGTCTGATCAAAGAAATATTCATATTCAGTATTCATGAACCAGATCAGGGAGTAAGATAACTGTGGCTTGGTTGGTTTAAGCATCGCAGATGGGACCCGTCTTGCCCGATAAGCTCCATGAGGCTGCCCGCAACAGTACCAAGATACAATGAGACATCAAAGACAATCTCTTTCTAGCAAACTAACCATTGGTTTGTGAAAAATGTGCGATCAGTAGCTCAGAACATCCAAGTGGTGCCTGATCTCGATCTTTGTTATTCAAGGACAAAATGCTTTCTTATTTATTTTTATTGGGGTTTGATTGGATTTCAACTCCTATTCTCTCCATCTCAGGTACAAAGACGGTGTTCTGCTGAGCATGTCTGGCCAGGCGTGGAATTACAGTCTGAAGCAGACATTTGGTCTCAGCTCGCTGGAGATCAGAAGGTAAGTTGCCAGTTGTAAACCTTCATGAACCTTTCACAGCTACAATAAGATTAGATTTTATTCACCCCTGAGATCAGTCAGCTCTAACTCTGGCAAGAGTAAGTACTTGCATCAACTAGCATTAATTATACAGGAATTAAACTCAACAAAAAGACATGGTGACTCTACTTACATTGAAGGATGTATCTTTGAAAGCTGTATATTTTTTGTGGATGAGTGCAACATTTGGGTAGTGCTGGGAAAAAAGGCACCCATGGTCAGAAATATATTTTAGAAGGGAGGAGTCATTTCCTAAATTGCTTTATAATAATGCTCTCTAATTAGTTGCATTCAGACAAAGGTGTAAGCCTAGCCACAACAATGTGTTGGGTTCTGTCAGTGGCATGAGCAAGACAGTCAGGCATCCTCATCTTACTTTGGTCAGGGATGGAGGGATAATTTGCATTCTGCCACTGCAGGGTGACCACATTGGGGTGACTAATGCAGAACATTCTGCAGTGAGCAAAAAGAAAGTTCAATTTCAGCTCAATTTGGGTGGCTGCCAGTTTCCATAGCGATGCATTATGGTCATATATATCCTGCAGGTGCACTCGTGAGCATGCTGGGGAGTACAAAGTGGTTGCCAAGAACCCTCTGGGCGAAGCTTCCACGTTCGGTGTGTTGGTGGTAAACTGTGAGTAACTGTCTGTTTCATGCTGAATATTCATTATCTACCTAATCCTGGACACTTCATTATGGATTATGATAGTGGTGTGTTCTTTGCCATCTTCATGAATGCTAATGGTTAATGATGCCCACCCTCATAACAGAGTGGAAGTGGGAGGGTTTAGTCTATGTATGATAGACTGCTATTAACCTTTGCTTTCCACCTACGCTCTTTCTGTTTCACGAAGACGTCCTTGTTTAGTCTTTGCTCTGCACTGGGGTAAGGTTTGAGCTGGAAGCAGATGGTATCTCTGACCAACATGTTCACAAACCAAGCCCTCTGAAGGATGGTGGGGAGCAGCACGCAACATGTACTCAAATGTATAATACATCTATAGCTGGCAAGCCCTCCTCAACATAGTGATGCTATTAGGCTTTACAGCACTGTGATAGAGACACACATTAATATTACAGGATGTTATCTTTGTCTCCTAGGTTTTAAATGACCCGCCCTACCTTGAAACAGTGTGAGGGCACATATCCTGCCGATAACATGGTGCCATAACATTGTCGATTAATTATACGGGACGTGGCCTAATGAGACACTTCAAATGGCTTCTCCTCACCATCCATATTTCAGACATCGATTGTTAGAATAGGTTAAGGAGAATATTAGACGTGACTTGTATAAATGGGCAATTGCCATGATGCATGATGGATACACCTCTCTCTCTCTCTCTCTCTCTCTCTCTCTCTCTCTCTCTCTCTCTGTATTTTAATCTACTCCCTCTCTCCCAATGTTTTGGCTGCCTTGCTCTACCGTTCAGCATATGAAGGAGCAGTGGCTGGATCAGAGCGCTTACAGACCCCTGGTAGGTTTCACACTGACTCCTAATGAAAAGTGTCCCGTTTCATTTTCAATGACAGCCTTTGAAGCTCTCCAGCTGAAGCGGGTGGCCTGAGAGGCTTTGAAGACAGTAACACGATACTATGCACCTCCGACAAGAAAAGATGACTTGAAAGGGTTGGAGCGCTGATGGTGTTTGTTTGTGATGTAGGGTCTTGTGTGTGCCTGTGTATACAGTAGGTGACATTTATTTATGGTGAGATGTTGATTTCTAGACTAAAAGGATCCTTAATTAAGCTAAATTTTTTTTATTTTCACCTGGTCATGCTTCCAATATTTGGGGTTTCATAATTGCTTGGTTGAAATATGTGTCCAGTACAGTTTGTTTTTGTCATGTACTGTTTAATAAGCTTGCATTGTTTTGGCCAACTTTGTTTGTCAGTTATTGGTTAGCCAAAGCTATTTTAATTTTTGTTCCTTCCTTGTTATCGTCCACGTTATCTTCCCAAAAACCTAGAAGTAAACAGCAAAATAAATTTTTCTGAGAAATTTAGATTAGATAGATATGGAATCACACATTGTCCCTTTATTAGAATTATCCCACATAATTTGTTTTTATTTACCATTACATCTTCTCTACATTACTTTCTAGAAGTGTTATGTCAATACAGGTCCCAGCCAATAGAGGCATCGTTCAGACACCCACACACCCAGTGAAATTCCTGTAAATGGCCATAATAGTGCTTGTACTGCTACCGCAGTCTGCTCACTGAGAAATTGTCAGCTGGTATTTTATTATCTTGCACGGAGCAACAAGAGAAGATCATATTTTCCAATAGAAATTACTCACTTAACAAAAACTGTAACTACAGAGAATTTGTCAAGATTGGTAATGTGTTGATGGGAACATGGAGATGCATGTTTGAGAAGGAGAAGTCTAAACGGGTCTTTTATTAAAGGCTGTGTGCTGCGTTGATTGCCTGGTCTGTTAAGGAGAATAAGGTCATTATTAGAAATGTGTCATCGCCACACAGACCCATCTCTGGGAATGGGTTTTGGACGGACTGGTAGCAAACATTTCTCTCTACTAAATTGCATCGCTTCAGCACTTTGTCAGTGGGAGGGGGGACCATCTGAATGAATAGCTTGTCAGGAAAATATGTACTTTAAAAACACCCTCGTCCCCTGTTTTGGTGCCTTGAGCTGCATTTCTGCCTCTACTTGTTCTTTGTTTATTTCATTGGAAAACCTCCCAGTTTTCTGGCGTTCTCCATATAGACTAAGCAGGCCTCATCGTATATATATTTATCGCCCTGTCAGGTCACCGTCCTTCGTTTTCATTACCTGCTCCATAAGAGGAAACTGAGGAGGAAACTGAGCAAGGGAAGGCTTGTTACTCATGGCTTGGTGAGATAATGAGATCTGATGTCACTGTTGTGCCAACATACTTGACTATATTGAGAGATCATTGTCAGCTTGGCCTGAAATTAATGTTACAATAAAGATAGCAGTGGGATGAGCTGCATCTACCATTGGTTTCATTCATCTATTTCATTTTTCCTTACCATTTTCCTCTGAAAGGAGCTCTTCATACGGAGTCACAAAAAAAACTATTACTGTCAGTAATACATATTTTTGGTGGATATTGTTGTGTCTGATTGGGTCTACTTCTGGACATGAGGATATGAGGATATGAGAATGTTCCTGGAATTGCTGGATACCCACTATATTATAAAAAACAGATTGATGCCATTTTATCTTCACTGGTCCCTCATTCTTCCTCCAAACATCTTATTCCTTCTATGCCTACGGAGCCTTTTCTTCTCTGCCTACAGATACTCTCGTCTAAAGCCTCCATCTGTATTTGTGTCATTATTTCCCTTGGCAACCTCCTCTCTCCCTCTAACTCCATTAGGCTACTCCAGCTTTAAGAACGTCTGCTCTAAAATCGCCTCAATTTCCTGTCCCTTCTTCATTTGGATGTAGACACTACAGTTTGTGCTATATGTGTCCAACACATATTTACGTTTGGGACAATACAGTCTCATGTCATTACCAATATTATACAATTGTTGGGGAAATAACTAAGCAGTAAAGTCAGCTGAAGTTGGGGGAAATTATTTATGAATATAAATAAGCCTGTAATGTCACATTGCAGAAATGTATACAAATATGCTAAATGCTCTTAGTAATGTGAATCATTATGGTGATGAGGAGTTGACAAGTGAAGCAGGGAGACACGGAGAGAGATAGTTTACCTGCCCAAATACGGGAACCTTTTTAATCACGTGTAATACACTCGCAGTTCTAAACATTACGTCATCAAAACATTGCGGTAAAGACTGACTGGGAATTACATTGGGCTATATTATATTGTATTACTTTGTCATTATATATTTTTTGCAGCAGCATACAGATTAATTTAGCAAAAAATACTTGATAGTTCATAAACTAGATGTTCATGTATGAATCTGTTGTCTGTACCCATCTTTTACAACCTCCTCCCTAATCACATCTTTCAACCTCTCCCACAATGGTTCTAGCATTGGTCCAGGAGCAAGAGGCCCAATTAAAGATGACTTTGGCTCCTACCTGGGTAAATGAAGGTGAAGATCTCAACCTGCAGTGTGGGTTCACCTCCACATTGCTGCCCTTTCAAAAGGACGTGACCTGGTTCAGAGATGGTGAGCACAACAGGAAAACCTCAGATTTTGCAATATCTGATTCCACTAATGGCCAATTGCCAGTTTATGACTTCCACCTTTAGTGTCCGCGGACTGAGGACACGCACTTGTTGCAAATTAATCATGTATCAATGAAAACCCCTAAAAACCTATATAATTATCAGTTAGAATAAATGCTCAAATATTTTAATAATTAGTCATATTAGTTGTTAGATATGGAGTAGCTTTAAGAGCAGCAGCCTATTTTTTTGTATCAGGCCTATGTTAACAGCAGTATCAATAGTCTTAGCATGATTATTGTCTTCTAATTGTTTATTATGTCAGCACACAGTCCCCACTTTGAAAACATCTCTTCACTACAATACTATAAAATGCTACCTGTGAAAATATTGTGTATGATATACTACTGTACTAGATTTTATCAATCTATTATGTTCCTTATCGTAATAGCCTACTACTAATGCTGAAACTTACTAGAGGCCTAATAGTGCAAATATTCTTTTATTTTTATTTGTAACAAGCATAGACTTAATAAATGGGCAAATCCTCCTTGATGTCACCCATAGCTTTTCTCAAATATAAGTTTGAACACTGCACTTCTTGCTCTCGCCGTTGCAAGACTACGCCCCCAATACATAATGAAATAAATGTATGGCTAATATATTTTTAACTGAGAGATAGATAGATAGATAGATAGATAGATAGATAGATAGATAGATAGATAGATAGATATAAAAAACAATTTGTATAGTACAGTTGTCGTAGATGGGAATATTACCTATAGAGACAAAACTGTTTTTTGAACCAGGCTGTTAACATGTTTATTTTTGCTGTAAAGTCAGACATTTTAACATTGTTGACTATAGAGATTGACTCCCTTTTGCAGCCTGCCTCAAGTGGCAATTTGTTGATCTGCAGGTGTTGGCACTTTTTATAAGCAACAGTTTTATTCATTTCTGAGCACCAGAAAGTCCCCCTTGGTAACGAGTTATTTTGGACCAACAGAAGAGTTAGAGGCAGGCATTCAATCAAAATAAAATATTTATTAAAACAACCCTATTGAGTTTAGCAGCTCACAACAGAGGTTTAAGGCACACAAATAGGCAAACTGGTTATTAGGCGGTGATAAGGCAACTGCTATGCACACAGCAATTAAGAAGCTTTTGGAACCACACCAGGAACTATGACAGCAATCCAACCACTCTATAAGGCCTGGTGGAGAGACTGCTAAACCCCAACTGCAGCCAGCAACACTGGCTTGTTAACAATACAAATAAAAACTATGGTACTGAATCTGCTTGACATACATCAACTGTACCTTTTTTGTTGACAGGGCGGGTCGGGGGGGCATGCAGAGTCACAGCTGCTCTGCCAGCAGAGACTAAAGAAAATAACTAAACTAGAAAGAAAAAGAATACAATGTTATATAATACAAATTAACTCATAGGCTAAAGAATATAGCTACACTTTCAACTAAAGACACAGAGCTAAGATAACAAAACAAGACACAGAAAAATAAATGACATAAACAGGTGCACACCATCCACTTTACCCAATACCACAATGACCAGGAAGACCTTCTGGGCCTTTATTGGCTTTCCTTATATAGCAGGTCTGCTTCCATATCTCAGTAGTGTTTAGGCACTCTAGCTCCCCTATTGTACTGGGGCTGCAATGCACTACAGTCTGTTACAAATGTATTAATCATTACAGCATGCTGTCAATCCCCAGGAGTCCAGATACATCAGTCAAACAGGGTGGATTTCAAGACAACAGGCCAGTCTGCCTCCATCACAGTGAAGGGCATGCACAAGGAACATGAAGGCATGTACACCGCTCGTCTGAAAACCTGTGATGGAGTCCAGGAGCAGAACGCCTTTGTCTATGTTAAAGGTGAGTCCTTATATGCAGCAAGTGTTCAAATGTATTGAGATGTCACCCATAAAACAGTAGTGGTTCATATTAGCTCCCCACAGCTGAACATGTTGTATTTCTGCTTATGTTTTCAAACAATTGGACCAAACATAATAACATAACCAAGATAACCAATGCAACAATGAGAAATGCATATAGCCTGTATGATAATAAATGAAGACTAAAACATTTCCTTCAAAAACTGGACCAGACAAGCCTAATATAAGTTGATTTAACAAAGCATAACATGAATATTAAACTTGCATACACATTATATTAGCATGCAATACATTTATTATTATTATTAATATTAAACATAAAAACAACCATGTTTAAATTACTATAAATAAGCATATTGTTTGATATTCAGTCGTGCTAGTAGATGTGTTTAAGAGTTGTCAGCCATTTGTTATTGTGTGATGTGATTGATGTTGGATGGATCAATATTCTAAATTATGGTATAACAGTGAACACTTTATACTTAAATGAATGTGGTTAAAATAGCTAAATTAGCCTCAGTGTTTGATGACCAAATTAGACCATCAATTATCAATCTGTTCGACCCTAAACGGCTTGTTAACTCTTTGTACAATTGACAGAATCTTGTTAAACCGTCTCCAGTAATTGAAAATACTTTTATCTCAACTAATCTATTCCGTCATGTTCATTGAAGCTTTCATGAGATCGACGGTACGTACACAACTAATAAAAAGTACCATAATCAATGCAAACAACCTCATACACCATGTCAATTTTAGTATTTGCAGCCAGAGGTAGCAATTAGCTACCTCTGGGGTGTGTACTATATATATATATATATATATATATATTTATTTTTTTTTTTTTAATCGTTTCTCCATTTGTAATATTGCTTTAGAAATAGAAGCCACAGGAGAATGGAAAAGAGAGCAAGGGAAAGATTGGATATGTTGGGTTTAGCATTCCAGTGGTATAGACAGGGAGTTGAGTTGAAAGGAGGTGTGTTTGATGTTTTGAAATTATACGAGTTGGGGTCCTCTGTTTGTGAAACATTCATTCCATTGAGAAGATATTTGGGAACATGTCACTGTCTAATCACTTCAATCAATGTAATTCCCTCAGTAAACCCTTTCTCTTTCTTTTTCTCGCTCTCTCTCGCTCTCTCTCACACACACACACACAGGCACACTAGTGCTGTGCTTAACACTGATGGCATTACAAGTGAACATTTGTTAACCTGCTCATCTCCTTATTATGTTGAATCTGAATCTGTGTGTGCGTGTGAGTGTGCGTGCGCGTGAGTGTGTGTGTGAGCTATTTTGCCTGCAATTGCCAATTATTAATTCACTTGGTGCAGTCATGTATTGCATGGATTTTTCATGCATGTGAAAGGAAACAGCATAATGCCTTTTGTCTGTAGGTTCACTAAAGACAACCAAAAGGCCTATACAGTGTGTATTGGATTGCCATTTAATCAATAATACACTGGCTGTATAGGCCTATTGGGGGGGGTGTGTCTGTGTGTGTGTGCGTGCATGTGTGTGTGTGCGCGTGTATGTATATATATATATATATATATACACACAGTTGTGTTCAAAATAATAGCAGTGCAACATCACTAACCAGATTAGTCAAAGTAGAAATGATATTCCTTCATGGCAAATAATTAACTAGTAGATAATAGAAAACCAACAGACCAAACAGTTATGACATGCATGCTGCTGAGTGTGTGTAATTGAATCAATAATTGAAAGGTTCATGCTCAAAATAATAGCAGTGTATAGTTCAATTATTGAGGTGATTCATTCTGTTCTTTAAGGATGAGGGCAGCAAATGTACATGCTGGTGATAGTGAATTTCTCTGAGAATCTGAGTGACATGGGTTGTTCCAGACATTGTTCAGAAGAACAGCAAACTTTTATTAAAAAGTTGATTGTAAATGGGTGTTTCAACAATACAGTGACCCCAAACACACTGATAAGCGAGCAGCATCTTGTTTTCAGACCAACATGACTAAGGTTATGGAGTGGCCAGTCATATCCCTGGAACTTAATCCAACAGAAAACTTGTGGGGTGACATCAATTTTTTGAACATCGTAATATTCCCTTTTCTTCACATTCTGTAATGTATTTGATAAATGTGTCATCATGTTTTGATTTGGAATAGACTGTGCAGTGTTTCCAATGCCTTTTCGTATGAAAATATAAGCTATTATAAGGATTTGGGGCTTTACTCACTTTTTTAAACAGACTGCTATTGAACTGTATAGCCAGATGCAGGTATATAAGAGACAAAGAGTGTGTATGGAACCAAGCATGGTGCTATATATCTAACACAACAGAGATAGTACTCCCTTGGCTTCTTCTGTACCCATATTAATCCTTTTCTAATCTAAGCATCTGTTTACTAGACAATAGTTGTTTTATTTCAGCAATAGAAGAACATTGAATGTGCATGGTTCAACATTAAAAATGTTCTTCTTAAAAATGATATTCAGCACAGAAATCATACAAATACAATTGTACCACAGGCTTTTGTGACACTGGTACCACAGGCTTTTGTCACACTGGTACCACAGGCTAGACTTAGACACGGCTGCCAGCCGCGCTTCCACGAGCTCCGTCACGCTGGTACCACGGACCTTTGTCACGCTGGTACCACAGGCTGGACTTAGAAATTTATTTTTTATTTTTCACACACACCACCCCCCCTGCCGTGCCCCTGGTGCCACATGCACCCGGCAGGGGGGGGAGGAGGGGGGCCCGGCGGCCCGCCCTGTCCGGCAGGGGGTAGGAGGGGGGCCGGGCGGCCCGCCCTGTCCGACAAAAACTTGGATCGTGGGATGACTTTCAATAGATCGCAGTCATG
>JAODTR010057579.1:0-17313 GCA_025399935.1 Amblyopsis rosae
CATGTGATTGTTGATTAGATAATTGTATTAATGAGAAATTGAACAGGTGTTCCTAATAATCCTTTAGGTGAGTGTATGTCCCGTCCACACCCAAGCACAGAGTGTAGGTAATTATTTTCAAAATATAGGTTAAACATGAGCTGGGGCTCAAATATCTCCAGACATTTGAAATTGAAATTATTTGCAACTCAAAGACACACCTAGCTAATTGTCGACGTTTGCTTTTTAATAACTGTTCCGCCATGGTGACACTCAGTTATTTGATTACTTGCATTCTCTCTCTATTTCTCTGTGCCTCTGTCTCTCCTCAACCTATAGTGGTGTGCGTAGGCGCACCATGGCCCAGACCCTCCAGATGGCGATCCCAAACTTTGGCAACAACATTCTCGAGTGTCTGAATGAGCAGCGTCTGCAGGGCCTCTACTGTGACGTCTCGGTGGTGGTCAAAGGCCACGCCTTCAAGGTTAGAAAGCAAAGGCCGCTGTATTGTCGCCATTATTGGCTTAGGTCAACCATGGTCTAGGTGTCCCCCGGTCCTGCATGTTTTAGATGTCTCCCTGCTGATTCAAATGAATGGGCAGTTATCAATCGCTGATAACGCCCCATTCCAGTGTCAGGCTTCAAGTGTATTGTCATACTGTATGCCCTGACTGAAATGACATGCTCAGTCTGAACATTGAAATGCTTAAAGTGCAACTTGCAGGTTAAAACTTTCACTAAATTGAAATTATTACTTAGAAAATAATGTTTGGGAAGTCAATGTACGACTTTAGATGTTTTAGAAGAGATAAAGACAGAAAAACAACTTTATACATAAATGTATGCAGTGCTCATTTTATGCACAAGAATTAAGAGGGCTAGAGACAGATCTATCAAATCATCACAAGTGATTCTTAACGTGATTTCATCCCATGGTGCATCTGAGCATCACCCGCCGCCTAGTTTCAGACGACATATGCCACAGCCACAGTATGCCTATTGTTGTTGTTATGATTATTATGCAACAATAATATTGATGGATTGATTAAAATAGATGAATGTTAACTCACCGATCACCGAAAGCAGAGTTTCAGCCGGTAGGCTTCAGAGGTTTGCAGGAGTCCATCGAGGTGCTGAAATCCATATGTTCATGCAGTAGGCATATTTGTATATGTGATTTTCCTATTTAAGGACGGCCTTGCGCTGGAGGCATAGTTAGACTAGCCTGCTGTAGAGGCAACATTTCATCGAAAACAGCGAATCTGTGAGCCTCTGTATAACAGAGTAGTATATCAAAAAGAGCTCAAGCTCAAATGCATCAATGTGCATGAAGGACCGTAATGTGCAAGGCGGAGGTAGCTGCAAGAGAGTGTAGAAATGTGGTATCCAGACAGTATCAACAGAATATTGCACATGCATAAGGGTGCCTGTGCATGCGTACATACAGTGCATTGAATGTGCTGATGTATGCTGAATCTACAGTATAGTGTAGATCATGAAGTCAAGTAGATTCATGAGCACACCTGTCAATAACAAGATGGCAAAGTGGGAAAACAAGAAGCACATTTTCGCACACAGCGCAGCCGCAGCCTGTTGTATTGTGATCAGCATGGTCCATTTCAATGTCAGTGTTGCTGGTTGAGAATCCTGGCAGTCTACGGGAAGGAACTTTAGTAAGTCTAGTAGACCTCGTGCTCCGGTAGTGTCTATTAGGCAGCAGCGGTGTGAACAGACCACGGCTTGGGTGGCTGTTGATGTCTTTTGTGATATCCCTTGAAGGGCTGGCCCCAAATATTCGATTATTCTGGAATTTGTTCATGGGTATGTATTTGATTTTAAATATTGGGGTTGGAGTGTTTGTTTTTTTTCACATTATTCATGCATGTTTTCCCATTAATCCCTCATGTCTCCATATAAACCCACATGTTAAAAATGTAATCGCCTGCCTTACACTGACCAACAAAATTGATGGCAGTTTGCTCTAAAACCCACAAACGGTCCTCCCGCCCGCTTTTGATTTTGATCATGTTCTCATCGTAGCCATCCAGGAGGGGTGGATTACTTCCTCTGTGGTCCCTTCCCAAGGTTTCTTCCCTTTTTTACCCATGGGATTTTAATGGAGCCTTTACCTTGCCCAGGGGGAGGAGCAGGTTAAGAGGGTGCACATTTATTTTAATATGTTAAATTTGGGCTTGTAGAGCCCTTTGAGACTGTAATGCGATTAAGAGGGCTAAATAAATACATTTAGCTTGACGTGACTTTACCACCCTCAATCCAGAGTGGTGCAGCCTGAGAGAATGCTCTCAATAGTTTAGAAACCAGTGAGAATTCTTCTATACATGCCATGCACCTCTTGAGTAAGTAAAGCCGTATGTATAGGTGTGTGTGGGACAGTCCTTCCCCCTGCCGCTTCTTAATGTCCACACTCATCTCCTTGGTCTTGGAGACGTTTAGAGCGAGGTTGTTATTAAAGTGTAACTGCACCCTATTTTTTGTTGAAGAGGTGCATAGATGTCGGTGTTAATATTGACAAAATTAACTTTTTTTATAAAAAATCTGGATATTATGGTTTAAAAATTGCTCTACAAGCCATGTCTTATAAAACTTGCCCTAGGGCCTGGCTGGTTTCCAACAGTACTCCTCCACTCATGCGTCATCAAATGTAAACGTAACTGTTAGCTGTGCAGTGGGTGGAGTCTGGCTCAGAGCTGTGGTGCAGTTACACTTTCATTTTAATCTAAAAGTCCTACAAAAACAAATGAAATCCCAATGCAATTGTAAACAAGGCCAAATAGACTACATCTTATTGCAGGTGTATTTATGGGTTGGTTGTGTTTTAATGTTATATCTGCACCTTTGTTGTGTGCACGGTTATTTGAATGTTGAAACATACATGGCAGTGGTTCCCCAGAACCAGGGTTGAATATGATTGGGTAGCCAAAATGCTCCTTCTAGATTAGCTGCATAAATGCCTTGTGACTCTAAAGGAAAATCACTACCTGGGGTCAGTATGGTAAATGGACTGCATTTATGCAGCGTTTTTCTAACCTTGTGGCCACTCACAGTGCTGTACTGTATAGCCTCACATTCACACATTCCTGGTGGAATCAGCCATGCAAGACACCATCTAATTAATGGGAGCAGTTAGGGTTAGGTGTCTTGCTCAAGGACACCTCGACACTTAGAGTTAGCGGGGTTGGAACCAGCGACCTTTTGATCACCTGTCGCCCCGCTCCACCCAGGGATGGGCAGTATTTATGATACATGTATTTGAAATGTTTTTTGAAATGTGTATTTGATAGCGTTTTTGAAAATACTATAAAATACTTTCTGTGAGATGTTTACTTGGTGCAGCCTCTGATTGGTAGCCTAGTGTAACCAGACCCAGAAATCACTTTGTGAACTGGGTCTGGACAGACTGCATTGGGGAACGTTTGCACTCGCCGCATCCTACATGGCATAGACCTCTGGTTAATTTAGAAACTATTGGACAATCACTTAACTGACCTTAACTGGTGACATATTGTATGTTAGATTTGTTAAACAATAATAAGATGTTGTGTGCTGTCAAACATTTTCCACTAAAGGTACAGTCGGTGGGACAAAAAGGACAACAAAACTGAAAGCCCCTCCCCAATTCCTTTTTGTTTGCTTGGCTGATTGGATGAGCTCTCTCTTAAAGTTACTTTGTTTATTTATTAAGCTAGAAACACTTTTGTCAAATTCACTAAATATGTACTCACGTTTTGCTGCCCATTCCACGTGCATGCTAATAAATGCTAAAAATAATGATGTGTTTCTACAGTGCTGGCTTTGTAAATAGTAACACTGATTATCAAAGTGGTGCAGACCGCACACAATAATATCCTAGCCTTCAGTGTGTTTCCAATGTGTGGGGCGCTGCTTCTGAGGGAGCACCCTATGGCATTGAAGGCAGAATGTTTTTGTTTTAATTCAAGCTCGAATATCAACAAACTTTCACCAGAATGATTATGCCTTTTACAGTAACTACCACAAGGCAGTGTACAGGTGAAGGGTTAGGCTAAATAAAATGCTGATTGATATATGTGAGGTGATTTTAAAATACAAAAATACAGTAGTTTATTTTGATACATTGCATGGCTGCTGTATTTTGTAGTTTCTTTTGATACATCTAAAATTAGGTTATATGGTATTTTATTGTAAAATTACATTCTGATGTTTGCCCGTCCCTGGCTCCACCTAGCCATATTTGCAGAGCAATGAGGACAGCCATGTTCTAACACAGCTAGACATCATTCCTGCTCTTCCTTGCAGGCACACCGAGCTGTCCTTGCTGCCAGCAGCTCTTATTTCCGGGACCTTTTCAGCAGCGGCGGTGGAGGAGGAGGAGGAGGAGGAGTCTGCAAGAGCCCCGCGGTGGTGGAGCTGCCCCTGGCCGTGCAGCCCCAGAGCTTCCAGCAGATCCTGGCCTTCTGCTACACGGGCCGCCTCAGCATGACCGTCGGGGACCAGTTCCTCCTCATGTACACCGCCGGCTTCCTGCAGATCCAGCAGATCATGGAGAAGGGCACCGAGTTCTTCCTCAAGGTGCAGACACACACACACACACACACACACACACACACACACTAAGGCTGGGCGATATGGACCAAAAATCATATCCTGGTATATTTAGGTTGAATACCGATACACGATGTATATCGGTATTTTCTGTAAAGTGGGCTAAATGTTCAGGCCTACGTCAATGCCAAATGTGAGATGTCACGAGCACATTCATTATTATCAAAATAAAACAATTACAGGTTTTACTCTCTTGTACACATTTGTGCAAACAGAACATAATAGAGATGTTCCTATAGTAATGATGACTATCATTTCCCAATCATTGAAATTCAACACATTTTACTTAGACTAGTCGACAAAAAAACTCTGTCAACAATTATCACAATCTATAAGGCTAAACAACGAGAGCATTGGAATATCTCACTTTATATTGATTCTGTTAAGACTATATTATAATCATAGAACTATAATACTGCTGCATCGACTGTGTTGATAAACAAATGCATTTGTTAAATATCTTACATTATATCCATAGTTAAGCCTAGCGGTAGAAACAAGCTATTTATGCTAATCGGGGCAATTTAAACAAAGAGGGAAAAATAGAGGGGAAAGAAACAGTATGGATGGAAATATAAAATTTTTTTTTAGATACATTAATTGTAGTTGTACATGGTTAAATCCATAGCAGAGAATTTTGAATATTGCAGATATAATGTCTATTTATTTTAACCGCATTAGTTTTTGATTACTAGCTGGGAATGATGCAGGGGCCGTGGTTTTTTACAACCCTCACCCACCCAACCCGTTATGAGAGCCAACCCACAAAAATATGCGTTCATCAACCACCAGAACCCAACCAGACCCGTCATCTTGTGCCTGTATATCAATGGCGATATAGTTTTCTAATTTAACGCACGTTTCAAACTGGCGTGTTCTTATGCCTCTCTCTGAAGCCACGGCAGGCTAAAGCAAAGTGCAGTAGCCTTTCTATGCTTATTTAATTGTTTTGTTTATCTGTTAGCAATAGACTATAATAGCATATTAAATGATTGCATAGCCTATAGACAGTAGCACGTCTGCGTATTATGCTACTAAATAAACAAGTTTACGCAGCCAAGTTTACGCATCTTTGGGTTGCAGATGGCCTAGGAAAATGATTCGGTCTGCTTGTACAGTACACAATGTCATGTGGAGGGTCATTTAATGCAGTGGTCCCAAGCTGCTAACTGTACACATAATGCTAATGCATTCCGTCTCCTTTCATCAGCTTTGATACTGTAATCCTTAATCAGTGCAGGCAGCTTGACTGGTTTACGTTTCACTTGGTTTCGTGGACTAGTTATCTCGGATGTGCAAGGGAACACTTTTTATAGCACTTTTGCTGGACTAAGCGTTTGTATCTCATTTCTGAACTCACTGAGCCATGTAATTACTTTCAACTGTCCCCAGCAACATGTGAGAAACGTCCATTAACCAAGGCTGGAGACAGCAATGCCAATATGTGATTCGCTAATGTTGCCCTTGTTCGGCCATGTTGCTGACAGAGCTGGTGTAACTGATACCTTCTCTGTGATTAGGTCATATGATACTGTATGTGAGATTACAGTGGGCATTCACATTCTGTCTTTATTTGGGTATTTTAGCTGGGGGGGTGTTGAAAGCACCTAGAGTCTGCTGCTGTGCTGACTCAGCGTCCGGTGACAAGGCGTGTCATTGACGCCTGCCACAGCTCATCGTCCACATTGTCCCTCTCGCCCAGGTGTCCTCCCCGAGCTGTGACTCCCAGGGTCTCCACGGCGACGAGGTCCCGCCCTCCGAGCCCCACAGCCCCGTGGCCCAGACGACGACGCGGCCCGCCGCCTGCCTCACGCCGCTGACACGGGTCAAGACGGAGGAGCCCGCCGGCGGGCCCGAGGGCGCCCCGCCTTACTCGGTGGTCTGCGCCCCGGTGGCCAAGCGGCTGTGGGAGGGGGGCAGCAGCAGCCGGGGGGACGTGGGGGGAGGGGGGTCCAGGAAGGCGGCCCGTTTCTCCCAGAACGCGTCGGACGGCGCCAGCCCGGGAACCATGAGCGCATACGCCAGCGACTCGCCCGTCAGCTACCGCGACGACGAGGAGGTGGAGGAAGAAGATGAGGAGGAGGAGGAGGAGGAGGAAGAGGAGGAGAGGGGGGGCTGCGGCGGGGGCGGCGAGGGGCCGGAGGAGAGCGCGGAGGAGCAGTACAGGCAGATCTGCAACATGTACACCATGTACAGCATGCTGAACGTGGGCGCTGCTGGTAAGGCAGAAACGCATGGTAAAAGAGTAGCTACTGCAGTGTGTTCAGTGAAGTGTGTTCTCGAGCTGTACGCCGAGGAATAGGACTGAACTGTGGCGAGACACGGCAGTGCCAAATCCCTCTTTCAAGACACATCTGTGTTTTCATGGGCTGAATGTGGCGTACACATCATAGCTGTTTTAAAAATCACAAACGCGGCATCAGTTATATGTGGTTAGTTATGGAATATTTTATTGTAGCTCTTGCTGTGTGCAGTGTGCATGACATCATAGCCTTTCTTCTCATCAGGGGCCTCGTGTCAACAATGGGGCAGCTTTCATACTAAAAGATGGCGTACTCACAAAACTCAAAGTTCTGATGTATGATGTACGCCAGGTCCGCATCTTCCCTTCATACATCCCAATAAACCTGTATTTTATCGTACGTGCACGAGACTTTGACCCCGCCTTACCTCCTCCCATAAATGACTATGCAAATGATAATAAATGCACCCACGTCCTCATCCGTTGTCCAATATGCAGTGACTTATCCAGCCGCCAAACTGACTTGAGAAAGATGTAGGTTTTGATCACAGAGGTGGTGGGCAGGATACATTAAATATCCTGCCCTCCGGTATCAGCGATAAAAGAAAGTCAACTGAGTAAATGACAGGCAGTCAATGCATCGGGTTGCAATGAAAAGTCGATACAGAGAATAGTTGAAAGTGTGGCAGCCAAGTTCACAGGAAGAAAGGATGGCTGTAATCAAAGAAAGACGATAGGCAATAATATGAAAGAAATAAAACGGATATAACAGAAAGATTTTGGATAATTAGCATAACTTATATTGTGGTCATAGGATATGTTTTTGTTTTTTTTTCCATTCACAACGTGTTGCCTTATAGTAATTGGAATGGACACATACAGTATTTGGGGTGGTTTGGTGCAATCCAGTTTGAAATCGCCCTGTCGCCGGACAAGAATTTGCGTTGTGCTCCGCACGTTCTCGCGTCACGTTAATTTTGCTACATCACACTTTGCGCGTGTAAACCAGTGTGCACAACCTTTTTGTTGATACATGAGGCCCCTGGTGTTTATGAACTTATTTAGCAGTTTACAGAAATGTCTTCACATAATCCTCTTAAGAAAAGAAGCGCATCGGCTCGGTCTCAGCTGTGATAAGTAGGCAACGAGCGTATCGTGTGGTGCGATCACTTGTTTCTCTTCTCCTCACCTCTCAGCCGCTGGAGAACGCGTGGAGGCCCTGCCAGACCACACTGAGACGCGAGGGCGGATGCGAGGCCGAGACCTGACATGTCTTCCCACGGAGCTCGTCACTCAGATAGGCAACCGCTGCCACCCTAAGCTATATGAGGAGGGAGACCCAGCGGAGAAGCTCGAGCTGGTCTCAGGTATGGGGAATGTTCCCTATTGTTTTGTTGTATGCATCTCATATAAGATTCTCAGACGGTAATATGGTCTATGGATTTAGGAATCAGTATCAAATATGTATGTTTGAAGTTGCCTGTAGTGCGGCATACAGCTCACTAGGTGGGAGTGTAGTCACTGGGGAGAGTTGGAAGGAACTACCATTTAACAGGCACTTGCAGAGCAGGGGGCACAAGCACCTGCCCTTTTCCCAAATTAGTGTCTCTCTCAAGCTTAGTTTAATAAATAATAATATTGTGGTCAAAATCAAATGCCTTTAGATAGATACATAAAAACATATGTAATTTGAGAATGCGCCCTTTCTAAGTCACTTGTTACTTATTACTCCTTCAAAAGTAATATTGCTTTACTTATTACTGCGTATTAAAGGTAATTAGTTACGTTACTCGTTACATTACTATATTACTTTCGCTACCCTGCCTCAACCCATTAAAAAATGATAGGCAAGCTGTTTAGCCAGCTAATTTTAGAATTTAATCCACTTAATTGGAACAATAATTAAATAAGTAAAGTGTATTTATAGAGAACCTTTCACAGACAATGGGTCACAAAGTGCTGTACAGTACATGTAATAAGAACAAGTAAAAACCTACACAATATAAAGTACATAATCACATTTATTTAAAAACAAAAACAATCAGCCAAAGTGAAAACATTGCAGCCTCTCAAACCAGATGATTGGACAGGTTGGTTCAATTTGTGGACCCCAAGTTTGCTAGGACTAGCGAAATAATAAAGCCAGTGGCCAGGAGAAAAGGAAAAATATATTTTACAGTAGGCCTATAAGCACCCTTATTCTCTTTTCTCAGAAGGTATTTCTCTCCCCATAACTGTTCCCAAAAGTCTCTGTGGCAGACAATCATACATAAGCTCACATTAGATACATGCTAAATTCTGACAATGAAGAATAATTACATCAACTAAAAGCTGACATAAGTACCGTTAGGGAACATCACTGCAAGATCAAGTCACTGCAAAATCGCCACAGCAACGTAAAAATACTACCAGAGGCTTCACATGCACAGTTAAATGGTTTAGTGGAACAGTAGAGGGGCTGCATACCTCGAGGAGCACTGGAGCATTAGGCACTGGTGCTCGGTTACGACTACAAGTGGGGCAACGTACGTTTTCTAAACACTTATTGACTGACAAAATGGAAAGCGAAGTTTTAAAAACAATGACGCTGTCAAACAATACCAGCAGACGATCACCACACGCACTGCTCCGCCGCTTATTTCTGTAGAACCCTCCCGTTCTTGCAGGTCTTAATAGGATGCGCAGCATTCACTTAGAAGCTTAGAAACTGTGCCTGACTGGACCTGCCACACAGTCGCGCACACGTGTATCCATAGGTTTTGACGTAGCTTTGACAAAGAAGGATAAATTGACCCATGTCTTCATAAGATGTCGAAGAAGTCTAGGGGGGAAATCTCGTTCTTGTAATGCAGTAACGCAGCGTTACTTGGATTAGTAATTGTAATATTATTACTGTTTTGGAAATAGTAATTTGTTACACTATTAGTTACTGAAAAAAGTAATAATATTACAGTAATGTGTTATGAGTAACTAGTTACTGCTCAACACTGGTATTGAATAATGCTGTTTACTACAGTATGGTTACCAGGGTGATGGTGAGAAGATTACAGAGTTAATATTAGCAATTAAATAAAAAAATATGCAGCTGCGTGATAGGTGACATCTTTTATATGTTGAGCACTTTTACATTTGTTTGACCCTGTGGAACTCTGCACGGGAATGCCATTAAAGTAGCTTACTAATTATATTAAAAAAAAAACTAAATGTATAGTACTGTAAACCGTGATTTTATGCATCACATTCAATTATATGAATGTTAGCACTAATAATGAAGTGGTCAGTTTGCTGATAATGAATGACAATGCTAATAATGATGTGTCTCTGACCGCCAGGTACTTCTGTGTACATATCGCGAGCTCAGCTGATGAACTGTCACGTGAGCGCAGGGACCAGACACAAGGTGTTGCTGAGGAGGCTGCTGGCTGCCTTTTTTGACAGGTTGGTTCCAACCATTATTTTACCAGGCAGGTCAGTGGGGAACTAATCCTTATTTACAATAACTGCCTGCTTTTTACGGTGTCACTTTTATTCCTGGAATTAATGCTCTACAGATATGCTGGTATATAAATACCGGCTATATACAGTATTTTGGCCAGTATATTAACGTTTATAAGTATCAGCTGGAGGTAATGTCGGACTGAACTCTGATTGGTTAAGCAGACGCTTTAATGGACATCTGGCTTTCATTCCATGCCGCAGGTTACACGTGACGGCGTTATTAATTTTAAACAGCAGAATTTATGAAAATAATAACTTTGTATGTAATATTTGACACAAAAATACTGTAGCTGGTTATGTTGCCATTATTGACTATAATTTTATTTTCAGGCCTACTTGAGCGAATGTAGCTGTTATCTGAAAAAGCAGTCGTCGTCTTTAATTGTTGTTATGAACTGTTATTGTGTGCATGTGTGTGACCACATTTGTATTTGGGGGAAAATAAGTGCATGTGGTTTATCTCATCAGTGTTGCCATAACCCACATTTTTGAGGGGGGCTTAAAGATCCCCACTGGCTTAACTAACTGGCTTTGACTGTAACAGGAACACTCTGGCTAACAGTTGTGGAACTGGCATCCGCTCCTCTACCAACGACCCTAGCCGCAAGCCCCTGGACAACAGAGTGCTGCATGCAGTCAAATGTGAGTTTTGCATGCAGACAAATCTAATATTGTCTTTTTGTCTGCCTGCCGTCTACATCCACGGCAGGTCTGGGACATTTAATGAACCCTATTTTAGTGTGACATTACATTGTGGCAGTCAAACATTAACAGTGATTCTATCATTTGTAAATATGTTCCATTTCAGTTTATATATGGTGGAAGTCAACATTTCACAAACAAATAATCAAGAAATATTTGTTTAATTACAAGAAAGAAGCTTTTTACACAGCCTCTGTCAACTGGTACAATTGGCATCCCGACTCTTCTGTGCCAGTCAAATAGGCAATAATAATAGAGATGCAATATTTTAGTCCATAACATGTCCTGTCAAACCAGCCACACACTAAATGCAAAACTAGATGCAACAACATAGACTTTGTAAACCAACTTGGTGTGAAAGCACGTCCAATAACTTGTCCTATTTTCCTAGCTCAAGTCTAGCACAGTGTGAATTCTCCCTAACGCCTCCGTGTCCCCACACAGTTTACTGCCAGAACTTTGCCACGACCTTCAAGGAGAGCGAAATGAATGCCATCGCGGCCGACATGTGCACCAACGCACGGCGCGTGGTCCGCAAGAGCTGGATCCCCAAGCTGAAGCTTCTGATGGCCGAGGGCGACGCCTACTCCGCCTTCCTCCCCGACAGCGTCAAGATGGAGGAGGACACACTGGGGGCGGAGCCGGCCTTTGACCCCGCATCCCTGGAGGTTGCCGGGGGCGCCGGCGTGGAGTCCGGGGCCTCCTCGGGCGAATCGCTACCGGGTGTGGGCACAGACGCAGGAGCGTTGTTTTAAGTGGGACGGTGACAGTAATCCACCTGGGCGAATGCAACGCTTGCAGATTCTGCATCTGCTTCTACATTTGTTGAGGACAGTGCTAAGATGTTTTTCGTTCAACCCGCTACCGTCCACCATCCCCTCCCACCCTCCGCCATAATGGATATGTTGTCTTTGTTGCCGTCCATCAACAGGAAATAGATGCTCCGGAATCACTACCAGGCCAAATCAAATGTTGCTATATGGACGATTATTTATCTGTTTATCATAAAAATGTATTCCGTCAGATGGGCTGTACAGACATATTACAGAGGAATAGACGGATGGGGAAAATGATAGAAAAAAGACATGACTTTTCACTGTGCTTCTAGAGAAGTATACAAAATATTAAGAAAAGAAAAGAAAAAAAAACATTTTATGTTTTTTTAATAATATAAACCGGGGTGGGGATGTGTGGTTCTTGTTGGGGGGGTAGTGGAGAAGGTGTGGGGGAGGGGTCCACTAGCCCACCAACATATTCCACATCTGTCCCTCGTGTTTGATCAAATCTGGCTGTGCTGACTGTGTTGTCTTTTATGGGTCACAATGATTCAGTGTATTCCATATCATCTCAGCACAGCCCCATGTTTAACCTGACAACATCCCAGAGAGAAGCAGGTCTTTACTGTGAGTGTAAGAATCCCTAAGTGGAACAAGAGATACACAAGGAAGTTGGTCATATTTTTAGAAGACAAAATATATTTATACACGTGCACATTAACTATAAACACAGTATGCACACAAAGAGGGGTTGTTTTAAAATCTCAAGTGTTTCATTTTTTTATGTAAGAACTGCTTGAGTAAAGCAGAAGGCTATGTCATTTACACATAATATTGAGGTATAATAGTAAACAGTATTATGACACATGTATTTTCCTTATGTTGACAGTACAAAGCGCAACATAGATCTCTTTTATTAGGTTTGTTAATACTAACAACTTGCTAGTCCATAGCCTGCTTAATTGGCTCTGCATGTGAGTACTTGGCTATACAGTAGCTTTGTACTATTACATTGAGGACAGAAAGAAAACAAGTGAACTACTGACATTCTGTTCTAATGCAAAAGCCACGGGAAAGAGATACTGTATGGAATATTGGAATGTGCCTTGTAATTGATTTGATTGTAATTGAGGCAAAACGTTATTAGCCTATAGCTAATGTGTGCGTATGTGTATGGAATGGCTCTTTAAAGGGTCTTTATTGTATGATTAGGTTTGAATGTACATAATGCATTTCCAAATTTTAATTCCAGCTCCTTACAGTATATATTGTTAAAGGCTGACAATGGAGAGATTTAAGGAGGTACTTGCACCTTATTGAGATGAACCATGGTCCGTGCACCTTTTTAGGAAGATGGGATATACTGTATAACATAGATTTATTCATGTTTTTTTTGTCTTTCATAACCAAGTGACACAAACTCTAAATGTAAATGTTCCTCGAAGATTGAGCTGAGTTTAAGATTACGTTTTCTGTTGGACGCTTGTGATAATGGTCGGCCCATTAACCCCATTGAAATTGTTAGTTTCTTATTGTATTTTGTATATCAGATGTTTCAAATAATCTAACAAACTATTGTGAATTTGTATTAACAATATTTTGTTTCTGAGATTCAGTTTTATGCGTGCATGTTGGTCTACAGATCTGACCCTGATGATCAATATAATTATTTCAGTTGCAGGTTAACTAAAAATACTTTTTTGGGTCTTGTGTTGTTGGTGGCACTGTATTAGCCTGGCCTCCATAGTTCTTTGTCACTTTGCAAATCAGTCTGAAAATTATTCATAATAAATAATTGATGATAGAGGCAGTGCGAACAGGTCTCAATAAAAAGTATTATCAAACATGTAGATCAACAAGCATAACTGATAGTCAAGTTAGTTTTGAATACAGACAATTTCTGCGGTCCGCACCATCTGGTACTGATTTGCTTCTTGTTTTTTTTTTGTTTTTGTTTTTTTCGGATTGGGCTAATAGTTTAGTTTACCAGACTGATGTAGCATGGTGAAACATGGTGAGCATGTAATATCAATATTCTCTGACAAGGCATGTGCTTATATTAATGTTATCTATTCTCTGTTTCTATATTTTATTTTAATAACAATATTTTTTCTTTTTTCACAAATGAACAATACACAGACCAAGACATACCGTATATTCATTTCTAGTCCAGGTACATTTTCAAAATGTGCTTAGAGTAGAACAGTGGAAAAAAAAGAAACTTCAATCAAAAATGCTTAATATTTATGAATGAACATACTCTGGCTTTTTACCTCATATGCCAAAACCAAATATACTAAATACAATAACATTGAAACATGAAATCAAGAGGCCATAAAGGGAAATGTACAAATGTATGTTAATATATAAAGCATACAAATATAGATTTTACCATATACTGTACATGCATATATGACCTGCATATACTGTATTTGTCACACGGGTGGAAAAATAATGTATCTAATCTAAACATAAAACTGACGACAAAGTTTTAGGCTCCAAGCAGAAGCATATAGGACATTGGCATGCAGCGTACACACACATTCCACATTTGAGTCAACATATTTCATATGTCAGATATTTACATTCACAGAATTAAGCTACATCAGGGAGTGGATGGAGCTAGTCCATTGCATGTGTGTCTCATGATGCACTTTCCCTATAGCGTTTAAAGCTTATGCACCGTTTAGTTTTTTTGTTTGTTTTATTGAAACATGTCTCAAGTCCGCATTCATTTCTGTACATGAGAGCATTTGTGTAGATGGAATACAACATACAGAACTACTGAAAAGGTATGGTATGACATGGGATATCATATTTTCACAAACAGTATACATCTAAAAGCATTGCATATAATAGAATACTGTATATTGTTTGTATATGTGTAAGGTAGGCCATGTATTTACCCAGAAACAAAGCTTCTCTAAACTTGTGCAGTATTGGTCTGCGCAGGTCTGCACATGTACCCTTGAAGCACCATCGCCACCTAATGTCAGTTATTCTTTTTTTTCGTTCTTTTTTTGTTCTACTTAACTTTTTTTTCTATGTGTTCTAAGTGCCAATAACTTTGTGAAAGCCTTTTTAACTGTGACCCAACATTATCAAAGAAACTTCACATTAAGGCTACTATATATAAAGATGCATTGTCATAAAGAAAACATAAAACATAAACATGAAGAACATAATGATAGATCTTAATAAAATATTTGTAACAACTTTTGTTTCATGCTGTATTTATATAGTATAGATGACATTTAAAAAACAAATCGTGTGTGTGTGTGTGTGTTTTATGATCGCAGAACCAAGACAAAGGTAGGTTCATCAAATGAAAAATGATAATAGCATAAAAAGGCTATATTTGATTCCACACATGGTGTGGAAAAGCCCTTCCCATCACGGGCTAGTGCATAATCAGCGTCTACATTAATTAATCTCACTCAATGGCATCATGCTGAAATTGCCTCTATTCCTGACAGTGTCAAAGCCTTTTTAAGTATCAGCTTCATAATAAAATACTGTGTCCATTTACCACTCCTAAGCTTATGAACTATAGCCTCTAAACTAGGCAAGCAAAACATGAGTGCTGGAATTGTTTTGTGTTGAATGTTAATGTTTTTATTTGATTTCTTGTAGCCTACCTTTTAAGATAGACCTGGCCGAAGAAGCTCCATACAATGTTGCGGACTTACAATATTAAAACACAAAACAAAAATAAATTAAATGAAAAATGTAAGATGAAAAAACAAGCAATATTGTGTAGCCTAGGCATATATCCTATATTTTGTACAATAAGAGGTGCACCTTGTAATATCCAGTAACTATATGATATAAATTGGCCTCAACTTTTTGTTTGCTCAGCAATCATCTTAATAAAAGAAAACGTAGTCTATGTCATGGACTAAAACATTTATATTTTTAAAACAAGTTTAGTTTCAGCACGCACCAAAACTCCCATCTAAATGTGCCATATAGGCTATTGCTCACACAAACGCGGGGATAGGTGTACTTTATGCAGTGTGCCAAATGCTAAACACTTTGCGTGTGACGTGAATACTGTAAGGAAATCGAGGTGTGCCACCTACACGGTATAGCCACTTGCTTTTTAAAGATAGCGTGTACAGCTGAGTAGCCTATTTGTATGGATCAGCTAAAAACTAGACAAACATTTTTTGCTATATTTGGCTCCTTCAGAAAATCTGAGATGTTTAAACGTAAGTCCATAGCCTAATTTGTTTAATATATTTAATTGCTTTAACCAATCTGACTGTTTTTGAATGTGCCTGCATAATGTTAGGCTAGTGTAACACCATCTCTGTCTAAAGGGACTTACATGATTGGTTATACCCTCCTTGGGATATTTGGGGCAATTCTTTGTTGCTGTTGGTGAGTTTGTTTTTCTTTATTAATGCGTCTGCAGATTCACACATTTATCAAGATGAGATCCAAAAAACATATTTAAAACTACATATTCAGAAATTCTATTCGGTGGCTAGACATATTGTGACCGCTAGTCTATATTACAATATTTACTTTAATCTTCAACAATCTGAAAAACAAACAAAAAATAGCCCAAATGCGCAAATAGGCTATGACCGGTGTTACACAGAAAAAAACGTACGGTACATGCAGATAATAGTCTATTTACCTGAACTATTAGGTTGAACATATTGGGCTAACTGTATATATATATATATATATATATATATTAATAATATGTTAATGATCTATCAGATACGGTATATTGCCTATAGACATGCAAAATACAACGCCAATAGCGCTACAAAGATAGACAATATAGCCAAAGGATTAGACAACAGCCTAGGCTGTTATATCAGATTAAAGTATTATTTTAATGACCCAATGGTAAATATTATAAATCATATACATAAACAAATGTAGTAATGTTAAACAAAATGTTTACAGAAAGCTTTGACCAATGCTTATTCGTTAAAATCACTGCAATTGAAAATATGTAGTTATATACAAATGGTGTGTTATTGTATCATTTGTGACCACCAACAAAATCAAAGATTGAAGCCTTAATATTCATCATGCCGTTTTAATGTAAGAAGGATTTAACACATTTTGTTATATTTCTCAGGTACTTCTCAACACAGTTTTTTGATAACTCGGGGTAAGTTATTAGCATTGAAAATAATTGTGTTAATCATATGCAGTGATATTGAATAGATGTCACATGACTACTGTATCACCAACCACTCACATTCAACTCTGAGGAACTGGTACAAAAGTCAAACTTTTGCTGTTAGTAGTCTATATATTATGTTTCTTTCATCTATCATAATTTTATCCTTTTATAATTTCAATAACATTTACAAGGCAGATTGGAGTGGCAATATTTAGTATCAAATTAATTAGATCTAATTTAAATAAATCTGGTTCCAGGGGTAGAACACAGTAAGGCTGGCTTGAGTAAAACATCCATCCATCTTCTCCCGCTTATCCGGAGTCGGGTCGCGGGGGCAGCAGCTTCAGCAAGGGACCCCAAACTTC
>JAODTR010057590.1:0-17312 GCA_025399935.1 Amblyopsis rosae
GGGAGCAGAAAAGCAGAAAGCTGATAGCAGAGCAGAGCAAAAGCTGATAGCAGAGCAGAGCGAAAGGAAACACGTCCACTCACATTGGCAGACAAGCAACTATTATGTATTATATGTATTATCCTCTGCAGTGAAAACATATTTTGACATGAAAGCAAACAGGTACAGGATGGAAGAGCATTATGGTCTAGAGTATTGCTGTATTGACCATGTTAGCAGCCATGGTATCAGTTTTACAATAATATTGGCACTGCTTATGTTCAAACCATATTACTCAATTTAATCTAGAAAGATTTGCTTTTCCAGCCATACTTATTATTCCACATAAAGAACCATCTTAGTTGGCAGTTAAAAGTGAAACACAATTAATAACTACTACAATGGTGATAGTATTAGTAACCATGGGATTACCATCCTGTTACAAACCTTTACATCAAGTGGGTCTTAGAATTATATATCATTTATACACCTTAAACATCTCTACTTTGTATGCACCTGCCACCTTCACCATCACAATGGCTGGTTTCGTTCAGCTATTCTTGTGAAACGTGCCCTGACACCGTGTCTTCACTGCAATGTGATATGAAGACACCCGCCGTAGCTTTCTCGACCAGACCGCCACACATTCTCACTTTGTTTTCTGAAGGTAATTGTACTTATTTCACGCTGTTACAGCCAAACATTTTGAAGATGTACATTCACTGCTATTGATGGTTTTCTATCTCTTTCACAAGAGCTGAGGGGAGCACAGAGGCATTCAAAATGCAGCCTGTGTCTGCTCTGAGCCTCCACATACCCAGATGGGAAGCTTGTAATGTTCGCAATCTTATTCCAGTCCCCCGAGAGCTACCAAACCTGACTTAAATCACAACCCTAACAATATAAATTACAAGTAAACAATGATACAAGGCGCCTTGAAGGTGAAGTCCTAAAAAGTGTGTCATATTTCTACAAAGATTTCAGTGGCTGCTGTGATCTGATCTGGTCTAATTGTTGGAGTTTCTGGCAGCTGGTCAGTGAAAAGCTTTGAATGATTTATTTCAATGTAAAATGTGTATTTCCTATTACATAGTATACACTAAAATGCCATCTATTACAAATACAAAACATTTCCAACTGGTTATTAAGCTTGTAAAAGCACATGCCATATTTACTTGGTGTTCTCTCATCCCAGGGGTGGCTCGAACAGAGTTCCCATTTCTCAGTAAGCAACCACTGTGGTTCATATTGCTGGTAGCAGCTGCAGTAGGGTATTTGTCAAAATGTAGCAAATTGTAGAAAAATATTTGACAAATTGTAGGTTGTGGCAAAAATCTTTTACAGTTGGGTCAGATTTTGAAATAATTATTTTAATACCAGTATTTTGACATTTTAAAAAATTCATAGAAGTGTAGATATTTAGCATTGCTGGTTACAGTTGATTACAGTGTTTATGTGTATGCTGTTATGATATGTCAAAATATCAAGTTTAATTGCTTGTGACCCCCACTGTACACGCACAGCACAATTTATTTCAGAGGGTCACGGGTCAAAACGTTTGAGAACCACAACCTTATTCTACTACCTCTGCGATGTAATCAGCCCCTAGGCTGGTGAATCAGTTTTTAACAAACTAGAGCTATTCAGTGAGCTGAGTTTCATTAGAGCACAGCGTTGGAAGCTCGCGTGTCATTTTCTTTCACCCAGGAGAGAAAGAAGAAGTGGGATGAGAGCAGGGGAAGAGAATAGCTCTTTTAAGGGCGGTGAGTAGGCGCTTGAGTACAGGGTCACGCCAATTCACTGAGTTTTGAAGGCCAGTGTGTTCTAACTGCTTCACTGTCACACTCTAGTGTGACTGAAAGACACAAGGAAAAAAAACAAGATATGGCTCAAATATTCAGTTTTTCAAAGACAGGAATATGAAAGACTGTGACTTGCCTAGATGCATACTATGTGTTCTTCCAGTCTATAACTGATAGTCCTCACCCTTGTGAAGAATATTGCTTTAGGTATAATTGATGCATGTATGTATGAGACCAGCAGACACATCCTGCAGGATCAATGGACTGCAGTGATGATCCATTGATTTTAACATCAAAATGTTTAGCTGATAAATATTACTTATTCCAAATGCAGAGGGCAAATATACATATTGTATGATCGAGAAACAATCTCGAAATTGGCAACCCAAAATTGTTTATGTTAATAAGTGATTATTGCCGAAATTATAATCAGAAATGGGGCACCACCAAACCAATATTCAATCTGATTCTGTATTGAATACCATGTCAGCCACGGTTTGGAAAGGCTTAAATGAAAATAATAGTAATATTTTATCACTATAGACTACCTCAAACAAGGAGGATGGCATGCATTTCTTATATCCATTGACGCTACAAAAAAAACTGGGTTAGATGCGCATATAAATCGCATGCCTTGCAATTTGCTAATCGCATTGTTTCAAATCGCAATTTCATTTTGAAAACGATAAATAGTTCAGCCCTACTATAGATTATACATTTGTCTCTACTGCAAAAGTGTTAAGGTCGCCCAGCTAGTGACTGTGTTTCCTGTACACAACCACAACTGAAACAAGCATTACAATGGAAAATCCTGACTATTAAAATAGCATAAGAAAAGTGAGGTTATATTAAAAACATTTCACACATAATCAGTAACACCAACACACCAGCTTTTTCTATACATAAATCCACAAAACGAGTTATTCAAAATAACACGATAATAAATCACCGTTAAATTACTCTTGGCATAGTTTGGACGTGAAGCCACAGAAACATACTGTATGGTTTGAATAATAGACACGTGTAACGCTGTCTGATTCTACCCTGATGTACGGAGCTGATGGGACTATTAACGGGTCTATATTCTAACTTGGGGGGGGGGGGCGGTAGGAAGAGACGAGCTGGGAAAGGGAGAATGGGAAAGAGTATGATTTTGTGAACTATATAACTAGCTGAGACAAAAACATGGGAATTGTTGACCATTAGAAACACATTTGTGAGGTCAGGCACAGATGTTGGATGAGAAGGCCTGGCTTGCAGTCTCTGCTCTTATTCATCCCAAATGTGTTCTGTCGGGTTGAGGTCAGGACTCTGTGCAGGCCAGTCAGGTTCCTCCACACCAAACTCGCTCATCCATGTTTTTTTGGACCTTGCTTTGTGCACTGGTGCACAGTCATGTGGGATCAGTAAGGGGCCATCCCCAAACTGTTTCCACAAAGTTAGGAGCATCAGATTGTCCAAAATGTCTTGGTATGCTGAAGCATTAACAGTTCCTTTCACTGGAACTAAGAAGCCAAGCCCAACTCCTGAAAAACAACCCCAAAACATAATCCCCCCTCCACCAAACTTCACACTTGGCACAATGCAGTCAGACAAGTACCGTTGTCCTGGCAACCACCAATCCCAGACTCATCCATCGGATTGCCAGACCGAAAAGCGTGATTCGTCACTCCAGAGAACACGTCTCCACTGCTCTAGTGTCCAGTGATGGTGTGCTTTACACCACTGCATCTGCATCTGACGCTTCACATTGGATGCAGCTGCTCGGCCATGGAACCCCATTCCATGAAGCTCTCTATGCACTGTTTTTGAGCTAACCCGAAGGCCACACAATGTTTGGAGGTCTGTAGCTATTGACTCTGCAGAAAGTTTGCTCTCTTGTTCCCAATCGCTTCGACTTTGTTATATTACCACCAACAGTTGACCGTGGAATATTTAGTAGTGAGGAAGTTTCACGAATGGACTTATTGCAACCTATCACAGTATGACGCTTGAATTCAGTGAGCTCCTGAGAGCGACCCATTCTTTCACAAATGTTTGTAGAAGCAGTCTGCATGCCTAGATGCTTGATTTTATACACATGTGGCCATGGAAGTGATTGGAATACCTGAATTCAATGAATTGGAGGGGTGCTCCAATACATTTGGCAATATAGTGTACCAACAAGAATGCATTTTAACAGAGGAGGTCATGAGTTAATTTCTTTTGGGCACCAAAAGGTGGGGTGTTGGGGTTCATTATGTTTAAGATAGTGAATAGAGTCCTGTTTTTCTTCTCTCGATCCGTCCAAGGACAGGCTGTGGTTGAGAGGAGGCTATCACTCCAGTTTGGTTTCATAGTCTATGTCCTTCTGGGAACAAGTAACAGACTACAGACTTCAAAGCTTTGTTTGCCATGTCCTCTGGCTGTCCAACACAGAGCCTGTAAAACCATTATCAATTATCTAGTGGGGCTTTGATGTGGGACCAGATGTGATGTGACCCCGACCACAGGAAGCGTTGATTAAAAACCAACAATAATTCCCATTGGCCTGTGAGAGCCTATGGGATCATTACAATATCATAATGTTCCCATGTGGGGTTCAGTTTTAGAATATGTCTGACCTTGGACTTAAATGAACAACTCAAGAAGGTGTGAGTGACAGGTCACTTATAGTGTCTTTGTGAAGCTGAGGGCACCGTGCAGTGTTGATCCATCTTCTGAACTCATTCTGTCTGTGGCCATTGTACATCTGCCATGAAATCATAAAATATAAAAGTCTTGTTGGAGGCACAACTAGTGCTCATTTGTACAGAACTATATTCATTTGCATTGTATTGAGAACAGGAACGTCAGTAGCTATTGGAGTGCTTGAGTTATAGTCATAGTCATAGATAATAGTCTATTAAATATTTTAATTTTAGAGAGGTTTTCAATACTGGTCATCTGTGTCCTTGTCTATGTCTTTGTTCTGCAGACATCTAGAAAAAGCCTTGTAGAATTTATCTCCCCAATAAAGATGAACACATTGTATTGATTTGACAGGAACATTGATCATGTTCTTGGTCTCCAAGAGCTGTGGGTGTCAAATATATTTCCTCCATGCTCAGACCTAATAGATGTGCCTTGCAAGAGGGACACAATATTCAGTGATCAAAATATTTCCAATTGACATGCTCTATATATCTCCTGTTTTCTGAAGAGCCTTTTCTAAGTATATGCTTTTCATTCCTCCCTGAATATGTTTCTATCAGCGTTCTGAGTATGTTTAGTTATCCATGCTCTTCATCTTAATTCATTGTCCTTTGTGTTCGCATGTGTGTAATTTTGTGTTCCGAAGATTAAAGAATAATTCCTGATTGATTGTAGCATGGTTGCTTTATTCAGGAACATGCAGTTGATTGTAGCCTATACTGTAGAATCTGAAAGCTCAGGAGGAAAAACCTACTCAGGTTTAAAATGCTTCTGTAGTAGAGCTTTGTAATGTATGCAGGGTATGAAGCACTAATGTTGATGCATTTGTGAACCATTAGTCTGTCATTAGCCTGGCATAGATTAATCTGTCGTTACACTGTTTTAGTAAATCATCAAAGCAGGAGGTCTTTTTACAATTTTAGTAATTTATTTTCAATTGTATACAATACAAGTGTATATACAATTATTATTATTATTATTATTATTAAAGGGATATAGCTTATGATACATTATTAATCTGATGTTATAGCAAATGTAGCTGTAACATTCATACACAGATCTCCACACATCACATAACATCTATGCCATCAGATAGATGATCCAACTAGATTAGGCCTACATACCGTTTTAAACAATGGTAAAAGTAGTGACGTGTTCTCCCAGAGTCCAAGGGAAGCTAGGTTTCCCTTGTATTTTCAGACTGTAGTTGCCATTTTTATCATAACATTTTGTTGAACAATTTTGGTAATTCTGTGCAGTTTCATTGCAGTAACTGCACAGAATTAGTGTGATCTCGTCTTCATTTTTCTTTGTAGCCTAGCTATCCTACTGAAGTCAGTCGGAAAGGAGGCTAGGCCGAATTTACGTCCCTTGTTGAACATAATTTGTAAGATTAACCAGATATTGAATATGGATTAAGTCTAATTTCACGTGAATAGACAATACATGCAATGCCTGACGCTTGCTTTGGGACTGGTGAGTTTTGGCATTTTCCCTTGATTTTAAAGTAACCATCCCTTCATTCACAAAACACACTGAGCTACACTCACACTGCATATCGAAATAAATGTACTCACTATTATTTTCTTGGACCGATTTTAACTTATCAGTGCAGAGTCAACATCCTTATGTTATGGAACATCAAGAGTTGCATTCATTTTTGGCCAAGATTGTGTATATGGAAAGAAATTCTAGAAAAATAATCTATAGAACACTGCCGTTTTACGCACAAATAAAACAACGTTTTGATTGATTTATATACTATTTGTTGTTGCCGTTTGCTGACATTAACCTATTTCATTATATTCTCGGTTCATTGTGGCAGTTGATTTCAATTACCGGTAATGTATTTGATTAAAAAAAAAAAGTCATACTGTAACTGTATATACAATGAAATGTAACTATGATCGATAATTGATATTGATCAAAATGTTTTCCTGGAATGTGCATCCCTACTTCAAAGGTAATGTTTTGTTTTTGACTTGTTTACTTACGTCTACTGGTACTGTATACCGGTAAATCTGAATGAATTGCTACTTTAATGCACGTAGTTTCCATAATAACGATTTAATTGTGGATAATCTAACTGTTATAACAGTTTATTGCTATTGCTAATGTGTAGCTTGTCCATGACATACTGTATATTGACATATTGACATAAGTGTAGGCTACAAACATTTGTTCACGATAGCAATCAGCATCAGTATCTATAGCATGAGTATCTACAGCATAGAACTGCAGTAGCTCAAGTAAGCGACCTGGTTGGCATTGTGAACATAAAACTTTTTGTTTGTTTTATTTATTGTGACACTTTGAATCATTACTGTGTGGTTGCCAAATTATTTTAGTTTGATACTTCCAAGAGTGCATGCAGGAATGCTGAGTGGCTCACATCCTTTATACGCTTTCCAATAGTACTCTCAAATCTACCTATATGAAATGGCTAAACTGAAATAAATGTGACTACTTGTTTCCATTAAAAACACGTGCTTTATGGAACATCTGTTCCTATCTGAAGCTTTTCTATATTTAGTTTTGAGTTCGTTCTTTAATTAGATCGCCATCATGAATACTTAATACCGCTGTGCCATCACTAGCTTCTATAAATGCGCTGCTTTAATTTCTTACCATAGTGGATGAAAATAGTGAGCTGAACATGGTGAGCCATCACTTGAAATATAAAGGTTTTTATCTCTAGACTAAAATACAGGGCTTTATTATGTAGAGATCAGCTTTTTTACTTATTTCCTAATTTCAGGAATGTTTAAATGGAGAGGTAAAGCTTACAGTTAAATAGTTTTGAGTTTATGATAAAGGATTACCGGTATATTATGTTTTACTGGAGAGAATGATGCAGTGCGACATTCTAGTAAATTCATGTATATGTAAACTAGTGTATTTATCTCAACACAGTTGAGATTGACCTTGTATAATAAATTAAACCCTTTAGTGAATATAGTATAATGGTGTCCCAGTGCCACATTCACACCCTTGGGAATTAACAATTCTTCCTTATCTGGTATCGCAGCATGCTGCTGGAAAGGTTAGAGGATCGTGCATCCACCATTTTCTTAGTCTTTCCATTTTCATATTATACAAATAAAAGAAAATTAAAATGAAACTGAATACAAACAGCAATGAGGCTGAGTGAATCACTGTACTGTAGCTTTATAATCACATACTTGTCTTGCAGGCATCTGAATTGTCTTTAGGCTATATGGTGTTGAGATTATGATAATGAGTATTATATATAGGAAATTGAGCAACTCGCTGTATTGAATCAGTGAGACCTTGAATACCAATACCAGAGCTGTATACTTAAGAAATAGGGACACATAGTTTAACATGTCATTACGTTTTCTTATAATGATGCAGATTTAATTCTTGCTGGGTTTTTTTTTTGTTTACAATCTTCCAATGTGGATAATACAGTTTTTTGTGTGTGCAATTGTTCTGTTTAAAATGTTGCCCACAGTTAAAAGGGAAAAGGGTGTTCCTTCACAGAATATTTCTCCTCCAACCCAGCCTCTGGGTTATTCTTAATGATGCTTAATGATGTGGTCTCAGCTAATGATGAACGAGGAGAACATGCTAACAGTAAGGATGAGAGAGAGAGAGAGAGAGAGAGAGAGAGAGAGAGAGAGAGAGAGAGAGAGAGAGGTGACGTTATCTCACAAAAGAGCCACATGACACTTCTACTATCATCATTATAAGTAATAGCAGCGCCCTGAACTATAGCAGAAGTGTCTTGTTGAGCACCTGTGTTCTAATATTATAACAATGGCTGAATGTGGTCCAATAATGGATTTGTCTTGCTTGGTCAAAAGGAATGAGATATGACAAAAGGTAAAACCATGCATGTATATATGTTATTCTGCTGCACGTACATCCACAATGAAGCACAGGTCATCATAACAATTCAAACCTATAGCCATCATAATTACACCTCGGACCTCATTTGCAAATGGATTGGGCGTTTGAATGATTTCAGCTAGTGCCATTTGCAGGAGCAGTTCTCAGCATGGATGGATTATTTAGGTCAGACAATATTGTCACCATATCAGTTCATTAGAGCAGTCATCATCTGAATGAATGAATGACAGCACACTATATTGTGCTTGACACGAGCAGTACATAACGGGCAGCAGCATGAGTACCCTGGTATCTTCATGAGGACCCTCGTATCTTGGTTCAGGGCATAATACAGTCTTTTACTTAATTTTGACTGTTGTGTATTTCATGGTTATTATAATGCGTTCTTTGGAAAACACGGATTTCAGCAATAGCTGAGTTATATTAGACCAAACTATTATTCCTTTGACAGATATGAAAGGAAAGTAATATTAACTATTTTAGAGCTGTGTGGAAAGTGAATTAATCAAAGCTGTCAGAAATATAAAGACCTGTGGAGCCGAGATATATTTGAATGGTTCTCATTCTTAGATGGTCTTGTCCACTCTTACATAACACAAGTTATTTGTTCTAATTTGGGTTGAACCTTAATAGTGCATTACGATTGATGATGGTATAATGGATAATTTAACTACATGTACAGTAGCTTGTGCACATTTTATTAGACATTTAGATGAGCTAAATAGGGAATTCAGTTTTGACATGTTTTCACAGGTTGAGTGGCAGAAACCAAACGCAGATTGGTGGTTAGAACAATAATATTTTAATGAAATACGCAAAAACACTCACCAGAACAGAAACAATAACCGACAAGGACAGGGAGAAACAGAGGGCTACATATACTAAGGCTAATTAAGGGAATGGGCACCAGACTAGACAAAGACAAAGTCCAGGATGAGTTAACACGTGAAGGGGAAACCTGGGAAGCATGGCAGACAGGTGAAGGATGCCATTAAACCCTGACGCATGTAAAAATGTCAGTTATTTTCTTTATTTTACTCATTGTGCTCCATGTCAGTAATTCTACAATTTTTAATCTACAATTCACAATGGAAATCAACCTAATCTTTACTATGAATGTTCCTGTGCTTTCCTGAGCACACAGCAACCATTGGCTTTGACAAGCAGCAGATGGTGAGTTGTGCACTGATTTACTGCTGCATAGCCAGGAGGGCAGTCTTTTTTTTTTGTAAACCACTCTCTTTCTGAATAATTGATAGAAAACTGCCACTGTGTGTATAGGCTTTCACATCCTATGGAAAGACATATCCGAAAAAAATGGTGTGTGCTAATCTTTAATTATTCAAACATTAACTCACATCTGTTATGAAGCTAGCAGAGTTTGAATTTCTGATCAAATCGAATTATTGATGATTTTATGCAATTCTACTTTAATAAATGCCTCCCTTGTGCTTCTTCATACTGGGACCTCTGCAGGTAGTGAAGCGGGAGCTGAGCCTTAAGGCAAAACTCTCTGTTTACTGGTCGGCCTATGTTCCCACCCTTGCCTATGGTCACAGGTTTTGGGTAGTGACCAAAAGAATACGATTGTGAAGTGAACACAAGTGGCCGGAATGAGTTTCCTCCGCAGAGTAGCTAGGTGGACTATCCGCGATTGGGTGAGGAACTCGGTGACCCAAGAGGTGCTCAAAGTAGAGCCGCTGCTCCTCTGCATTGATGGGAGCCAGTCAGTGGCTTGGGCACCTGGTCAGGATTCCCACTGGCAGTGTACCAGGCATGACCAACTGGGAAGAGACCCTGTGGCAGACCCAAGACACATGCTAGAGGGATTCTATTTCCCAGATGGAGCTGGTGGATGTTGGTCTGGGACATCTGTCTGCGGGGGCAACAGGGACTTCAGAGCAGCCCAGGTATCCCTGCCACCGTGACCCTAATGGAGAAGGGGTCAAGATAATGGATGGATATACTTTAATACTATAGCTATGGTTTACGGGTTTAAAGTTGACTGTACACAGAAAGACCAAGGCCTTAGTATTCTTCCTAGTAGGAAGACACTTCATCTTTTAAGTATACTCTACAATATTATAAACATTACTTTAGCAGCAAACTAAAAATTATATGTTAAAATGCATAGTGAAGTAATTTTATCCTGAGCAGAGAATTATATCACACTCTTTTTGCATATTGTAAATTTAAGATCGAGACAAATCCTGGTACGCTAAACAAATGTCTAAAGCTAGCCAAGATAATGAAAATGATAGGAAATCATAACTAAACATTATCTTAAAATAAAACAATGTTTAAATAAAACAATATTGACTTACCCTGTTAAGTAAGGACATTGCTGTTCCTGTAATCCAGCCTACATTCACATTGAATTGTCAACATTGTGCATTGAGACCGGTGGAATTAATTTGTGAATAAGCTACTGTAGCTCTCAAAGGCATTTTATAGTTCTGCTTTACAGGGCATGTCTATAGCAACAGAAACCAAGGGGGCGGGGCATTGAATAGTGGACTATATCTTGTCAGTGCTTGTAGCCTAATGATGATAGTCAAAGTAGGCAAATAAACTAATTTAACTAATGTTATGCTACCGTACATAGTACTTTTCTTCAAAAGTTGGGGGAAGGGGGGGAGTATCCTGCCTAAAGTACAGTATGAACATAACAGACTGTTTTTATTTTACTATCATTGTTGTGAGTTGCACTTTTTGTCTTGATGTGCTACCAACAGAGACATGCAAAACCCACATTCATTAAGAAGCGTATAGAATTATTTTAATACATTTATGAAAGAGACTGTCCGGTTGTGGGAAATTGTTCAATTTCTCCCTTTATTTAAGTCTGCTCTGTTCCAATATTCTATACTTTCAAGCATTGCAATGCTTTTAGCACAATACTGCCGCCCGTTGTTGGAAGGTATGTTCTATTAAATGTGCTTAATGCCGCTATTATAATAAAAATAATAAGTCATAATCATAATCACACATATCAGAAAACCTAAAAAACAGAATTATCTGCACCAGCAGAATCTACTACTAGTGGATTAATACTAACAAAACACTGGGAACTATTTGAGGATTGCAATTGGTCACCTAAAAGTTCACCTTAAAACATTGAATGACAGTAGATTTAATTTGCTTGGTTTCTTTTGTGTGTTTTTTTACAGTGATTAACAGAAAAAGACTATATCATGCCAAAGAGAAAACAGATATAAGTGATCTATATAAATATAAAACACAAAAACATTTATTACATAAGAATTATTATGCAATGTTTATCTGTTAGTGTCAAATGGGCATCCAAATGAACAAATAAAAAAGCCTAATTAAATCCACCCAGATTTAATGTTGTAAAACCATAAAACGAGAACACTTGCAAGGGGGGTGAAGACTTTTTATAGGCACTGTAAGTGCACATTTACCGCAGTATTCCACAATTGGCATCGATTGCCTCTGTCTCCCCTTCCCCTCTGGCAATTGATTGTTGATGCAGCTCTCAGATTACAGGGCTATGTGAGGCCAGGTTATAATACTAGTGTCTGGCTTCGGGAACATTACTCACCAACAATATTTGCCATAGCTTTTTGGTTTGTGACTATGAGTGAGTTCAATCCTGAGGCATAAGCAGCTGTCTTTATATGTGATAACAGGTGAGTTCATTAACCGTATTCCATCCTCATTGCATTCTACATGCTACCTAGGGATTCAGCTAATGATGCACATTAGCTGAGGCAGAACCAAACACACTGTTTAGGAATAAAAATAGGGCTAACCATGCATGCCACAGGTTATTTAACCTTAAAAAAAAAGTCAAACCTGGTAACCCCACATCCACTTGACGTGACAAAATAAATGTTTCTCTTAACCAATTGATGCCGTTAATATTTTTTTACAATACTAATACCTACCTGAAAAAGTATTGATGCTAATGAGTCTTTGAATGGGAAACTGCAATGAGGCCTCTCCACATTAAATTGTCAAGATGCTCTGATTGTGATCTTTTATGGCCAAAATCTGAAATAGTAAGAAAGTGTTGCAAGCTAACATTGAGAGATCACATTTTAATTAGAAGTAAGCCTGTTAAAGTACACATCTTTGCCTTTCTTTAGTCTTCCCTGTGCTAGTGTGTTTGGAAGGTCACTTCCTAATTTGGGTTTTAATTGAAAAAGACTCCTTCTGCTTTACAATTGATCTCACTGTTAATTATTGCAATGCTCTCGGGTCAAAGTGTTTTATCACTCGGCAGGAGACTACCACTCTTTTCAGAAAGTCCTTGAGGAAGTTTATTATCTACATGCAATGGTACCTTTGACATTCCACAAGCAATTTTAATCCATGTTAGATGCAGATGTGATGTTATAATGATCTGAAAATGCAAGGCCATTATTGTGGTGGGTTGAAACACCCCTCAGGAAACACATTATACAAATTATAAAATGAAGCCTCTTGTCATTTTACTTAAAGTTCGAATTTTACATGTAATTTATCTAAAAGTACAATGTTGTATAATTGTTGTTTAGTGCTGCAAGCCTAAATCTAGCTCTGCATTCAGTACATATATGTTGCATCTGTAAAGCTTTGATAAAAATCTTAAATGTATTTATGTATTTATTTATTAGTATGGGGCAAGCAAAATCTTATGGGCATTTATCTGTCAGACGCGGTCTGTGTTTGAATAATGACGCTGTGGTTTTCAGCAGTTTCTCCTGCTTGGTAATGTTCGATGACAGCCTGAAGGTGAATGATCCCTGTGAGCAACCACTCGGTTTGCCACTTGCGGCTTGTCTATAATTTGTCCTACATTAACTCTGACCGTGTCACGAGGTACAAAGACAAATGTATTCTTTACAGGGGGGTTTCTTTTGACTTCTTACCTATTTCCAAGCCATAGAAAGAGGTACTATTTGTATGTCAGTGCTGTTGTGGTGGAGAACTGGGTAGCAAGTGTTTCATCGATAACAAATTATTTCGATCTGATAAATAATTTGTATTTCATGTATATACACATTTTACTTTTGATAGTTTTCAATTACAAATTGCGAACAAGATAATTTGATGTCACCTGTGGTTACTGAAACAAAAATGTCATGACATTTTGCAAATAAACACAGTAGTTTATATCTGCAGGATGAATGATACATCTTTTTTACCATTATTTATGACAATACCAAAATATTCTGATGTGGCAATTAACAATAAACACTCTGACATATTGGTTAGCTCTAGTTGTTTCCCAGCTGAAATACGGTGTTTGATTTCCAACAATGGCCTAGCATCCTTGAGCAAGACGTCTCTACTTGCTCCTGAATACTTATTATTGAATAAAACTGAATTCAATTGTAATTAAGGTCTACTCTGTTAATAACATTGTAAAAATGTATCAATGAAGCTTTCAAAACCTGAACTGCAGATTGCACTACTCTCAGTATGAATTCAGTGCTCTTCCAGGGATGGTAGACTTTGCTAGGTTGTAGCTAATGTTGGGAGGATCTGTATTAACAAAAGAGCTTCTTTCTGAGCACAACGTTCCTAAAACTTCTTTGACATTTATGAGGTCTTATAGGTCCCTTGGGGAGTTGCTGTTTTACTACTGCTAGCACTTGAATTTCAGAGACTCTGGAGTCCAGAGGCATTTTGTGAGTCTTTCCTCTCCTTTAGTTTCATATACTTACTATTCTTTTACCATTATCTTCATATAATTATATGTACATATTACAATTAGAATCTGCCATGTACTGTGTACAGTACATTCTGTGTACAGCATTAGCAATTCAACATATCCTTTTTTAACTTTCTCACCATTCCATTTTATACATACATTTTATATAGAGTGCTGCAATTCATCAACAGTTGTGTGCTGTTTTGTAACAGTTGGTGAGCATTTCTCAGGGCCTGGATGATGGATCGGCTTATTGCTGCATGTACAGTATATATGAGCAGCTGAAGAAAACTAGGCGCCCTCCACAAATGATGTATTTCTTAGCAAGGACAATTGTACAGATGAAGTGAACTGGGTGACCATTTTCATAAAACCCTAAAAATGGTGCAAACCCTGATTCTCTTGAGTGGGCATTGTACCTCATGTCACATAGTTGTTGATGCAGTTACCTTTTATCTCCTGCAGGGGAACACATAAAACATTGATCTCCTATAGTGACACAATACAAGTTACTGTACTTAAGAAACCCAACAAGCCCGGCCTACCTGTAAACATCATTGAGCAAGATGCCATCTGCTCTTTTTATATTAATTTTACTTGCTGTAATTCGGTTTAGGTAATAGTGTCTACTTAATTGCCTAATTGTAATTAATAACACAAGCTGTTTGAACTGTTTTTTTGGAGATGGGTCTCTGTGAAAGTAAACCTTTTTATTTAGATGATTTCCTGCTACGGTATTGCGCACCATTTTTAATCTCTCCCGAGTCGACACACGTAATGACTGTGTGATCTCAACAGGCAGAGGACAGGCTTTATTTAAGGCCATGGGATGCTTCTCGGGAGATCTGATTTTGATGGGTCATCATAAATAGCAGTGCCACCTTAAATGTTAGTGTCTCCACGCTACAATATAAATGCTGCAGTGTATTGCAATTTGCTACCCATTCAAAGAATATTACTGAATGTACTCTATGCTTCCATGTGCACTGAAACAACATAATCAGTTATGTCATCAAAAATTGAGTCGGCACAATTCAAATTTAATGCCACTTTAGAAATTTTGCAGACATTTCACAGCTCTCAAAGCCTGATTTAAAATGTGAATGTTTTGTGTTGGACAATACTCTGCTTTGCATACTGTATGAGCTGTATCAGCAGTGTAAAGAATTAACATTACGAAGCGTTCTGCTGACTGTGGAGGACACCCGCAGTCAGCAATCTGCCATGTCGTCAGCCACCCGTCCCTCCCACACCCTTGAAAATGCTACATCGAGCTGCAGTTCCATCTTTTGGCCATGTAACTACATACTGTGTAGGCTATATACAAACCTGGCATGAACTGACTCTAATTAAAAAACTTAATGTGGACATACGATTAGGGCCATACAGATTAACAAACAAAAAAGATTTCCGGACTGTGGGAGGGGTTTAATATTCTGAGATTAAATTAGCAAATTTGGATGAAAACATTTTGGATATTGTGAGTTTCTAAAATCAAGTATAAAAACACGAAAATTTTTAGTTTTGCAAGGAATAAAATCTGAAATATAGTTAATTCTTTAGTTTTTTGGTTTCACTTTGCAAGGTAGGTCAACCTCATCCACTCTTGGTTTCTTCAAAAATGTTCAAACATTTTTAGCCCAGGACCTGTTTAAACATTGACTGGCAGGATGTTGACTACTAGTGGCTAGAGGCCATAATTGCACTGAACACATCTACTATTGAAACTCATAATGTTTAGCATGTTTTACAGTTTGCAACTATATCTGATTACTGTACGATTCCTGTTTTGGAAAATGACGTGTGTCGTGGTTTTTGGAGGCTCCATCACTAGCCCCTTTGGATTGCATTGGATCTTAGTGAGGGGATGCATGCCGTGTGCCATACAATGAGCCAACCGTGCAAAGTGAAACGGTATTCCTCTGCCAACATAAGACCACTATAGTTCTTGTAACAATAGGATTATTATATTTGTTATGTTGTTGCATGGGGACCGATTTGGGTGAAAAGTGACATTCTGGAAATGCATCAGTGGTTCTGTTGTAGTCAGTGAATGAGTCATTCTAGTTGGAGACTTGAGAATGATATGTGACGTAACAGTTGGATAGTAAAATCAAGATAAGCAACCATTCTGCTTTAACCGTCCATAATTGGGTACAAATGTGCGACTTTAATCTAAGAATATTATCCCCTCCCACAACCCGTAATTGTTTTTTATTCTATATGGCCATAATATGCTGTTGTGTTCAAAATAGTGTTTCAATATTTTAAATGTATCAACAATTAAATATTTTTTTCTCCCCCGGGGGCTCTCTGGTTGAAGAGGTTATTATGGGCCTTTCTTGCTATTACCGTAAACGAGCAAAGCCGTGTGTGCCTGAGCCAATCATCAGAAGTAGTTGGGCCGAGAGGCACACAACAGACTATTGGAGCCACAGCCAGAAGTGAAGGCTATTCTGTATGTTGTTGACTAGTCTAAATGTTTGTAGTGCACACATTTAAATATAATTACCGAAACATGGATGCGTCAAATTTAGAAATGCAAGTCTTATTACGTGGTATATTGATACAAATCACACATATGTTAACTTGGCAGTTGTTATTTAAGTAAGGATGACTGTTTGCTGCACTGCCACCCAATCCCTGTCTAGACTCTTACTTCAAAAACATTTAAGTGTAGACTTAAATACAAGTCAACTATTTAATTATATTAATTAATCATTATATTTATTATGTAATTATTAGTCAACAATATAATTATAAGGTACTATATATATATATATATATATATATATATATATATAGTGTGTGTGTGTATGTATATGTGTGTGTGTGTATGTATACATGTGTGTGTGTGTGTGTGTATATATATGCATGTATGTGTGTATATATAATGTGTGTATATATATATATATATATATATGTGTGTGTGAGTGTGTGTGTGTGTATATATATATATATATATATACATACATACATACATACATACATACATACATACATATAACTTACAACTTTTGAGCCCGGGAGTTTTAGGCCCAAGGCCAGTCCACTTTTTCCATTGTGGTAGAAATTTGGTAAATGAAGCAATGGTTCAGCTCTTACTATCCTGTAGTTTTTATTAATACCATGGTTCAACAAATAATGTAGGTTTTGTGTGTGTGTGTGTGTGTGTGCGCTTAGCCTCACGAGACCATCCTGATCTCGCGAGGCTAACTCAGTTTAGGCAGTAGGCCGGCTTGTCATTGTCATGGTCATTATAATTTTTCTTCATGGGTATCAAATTGTGGTGATTTACTCCATTACTACTGTACACCCACTTC
>JAODTR010057601.1:0-5000 GCA_025399935.1 Amblyopsis rosae
CCTCCCGCCACGCCACATGGCTTTCTAGCCTTTAACCACAGTAGCGCCTGTAAACGGGCTTATTCCCGCATATTAACCTCTGCGTTCAGAGAGTTGAACGCACAATAAAACTAGTGTAATCTGGGCAGATGCTTCCCCAGCATCACTGTGTTCTGGCAATGCATACGCGCGCCCCCCCCCCTCCCCCCACAGGTCAGTATGCTGGAATAATGGCGTGTGTAAAGTCTTATTTGCTAGTACTGTTAGCATCTGCTACCTCCGCTGCCCCCTGCTGCCCGCTAGCTACCTCTACTAGGACATCCTGTCGCTGCACGCTACCTCTCGGCGCGCCCCCTCGCTACCTCTGAGACCCCGTATGAACACTCCTCCACCCTTCTTTTGTTTTTCCTTTCTCCAGTTTCTCCCCATGTGACTGCTGCCGCCCTCTTCTCCTGGTCCCTAACAGAATGGGAGAAACACACACACACGTACACTGCTCCTGATCACTTCACTCACGATCCCATACCATTTATTCCAGAACTTTCCAGGCTGTTATATATATATATATATATATATATATATATATATTTATATATATATATTTCTCACAAAAATGACGTGAATCCACCTTACATTTATTAACTTTTATCGCTACGTTTTTGTGTTATGGTAATGTATTTTTAAATAATAAACTTTGTGTAGATGGATTTCTTTGGAAGTTTGTAGCTGGATATTTTTTTTATGGGGTCTGTTGGTACTTGGACCTAGATATTGTCAAATAAACACTTTTTTTTGTATGAGGTTGATGTCTGACTTTTTATTTTTATTTGTATTACACTCTACCTGAATCTTGGCGTGTTTAGGCTGAACATACAAAATATAAATAAATGTCATGTTAGTTGCATGTGTTGCTGAGTGTTTTTGAGAGATATCTTTTGAAAATAAAGTATTTAAATATATTCTAGATAACTACAAAATATTTAAAAAGAAAAGATCTTTATGAAAGAGGTTTTTTTTTCAGATTAATCAGGTTTAAACGGGATTTAAGAAAAGAAGACTTAACATTAATAAAATACTTTATAAAGCTTTCTACAATATGTAAATTGATTAATGAGACTAATTTATTAACAATTACATAAAGAGGCATGATTTTAAAAGGACATTTTGTAAGATTTTCTGTTTATATTTTAATAAACAAACATGTAGATGATCATCTTTAGGCCCTTCATTTATCTTTTGGTAATTGCTGCAGACACAATACTGTAAATGTAATGTTAGTGTTGGATGTTTTAGTCCATGTCAAGTAATGTTACATTAGGTCGTCTGCTCCATCATAGAAAATCCCGGGTATAAATAGATACAATACAAAATGTACAATGTAATGTAAATTTCATGGTACATCTTAGTATTGTATGTTTTTGGTGACCTAAAATTTGTGTTTTTGATTGTTTTATTTTAAGTGTTTTTACATTATATAGAGCCTATAAGGATTTTGAGTTTGACATTACAAAAGTGTCAGATTATTTTAAGTGATGTAATTGTTCTAAAATTTTACAAGTTTGTTCACTCATTCTATTATCAGAGTATTTGAGTTTTTCTTGTTTAAATTCTATAAGTAACCCATTGTTATTTGATCTTCCTACTAATTTGGTCCATGGTGCGTTTGCTTGTTCTGAGGTGTGTGAGCGGTTTTGTTGCCTTGGCAGTTAAGATGGCCTTGCAGCATTTGTGTATATGAAGAGACACTAATAATATGTTGCTGCCGTCATTTAAACCCTAATCCCAGCCAGTCGCGGCTGTAATTATGCTAGAGGGGGATTTTTCTGGCCAGAATACTGCCTATAAAGATGTTATTGAGTGGGATGAGGGGCTACATTAGTTGGGGGGAGGGTAAGGACTGTTTTTGTGCCAAATGAGCAAAAGGTGCTCTTTGAAGCCTAGTGTGAGATTGAATTTTGATATTGACTGTATTATTCAATGATCTTGTTAAAGCTACAGCAAGCAATTGTATAATATTTCTCACAATCTACTAGTTTACTGTTCTGTGTGTGCTGAAAACAATAGTCCGGTACTTCTACACGGCCCTGACTAGGTAAACAGAAACACAAACAAAGTTGTGCAGACTGGACACAACAATATATAGCCTCCTTCGCAATGTGTTTCCAATGTGGTGGTCAGAGCTTCTGAGCGAGCACCCTATGGCACTGAATAGAGATGTGTTTGTTTTGAGTTTTAAATTAGCAAGTGTTCTCGAAAATTATTATAATACAGGGAAGACATATAGTATAATGTGAGTCTTGTTTTGTTTTAGTTTTTTTGGTTCTGGGGGCATTGTAACACAAAGGAAAGTACCATTAAAGGCAATGCAAATGTATTAAAGTGTAACTGCACCCTAAAATGTGTTTTTGTAAACAAAGTAATAGGATTGATCTGTGATGAGACACTGGTGTTACAGTATTTCTCAGTCCCTTTGGTACATTCCTCAGATCAGAATTGAAATTCTCAAAACTCTTTGTTCAACAACCACATCATCAAGTCACTTCAGTCATCATAAAAGCAATTTCTCAGTTTTTGAACAAATTACAAATGTTTTGGCACATTGATGCAAATTGTTATGTACAATTGTTTCTTACATTATCAATTGCTATAATTGCATATTGATTCAAATGTATTGTACTATGATGTGTTGATAAATCTTACCCACCAAATAATCTAGGCATTAGTTAATTGTTTAAGTCATTACATGCAAAATTGTTGAATGCGCTATCATTTGTATATACTGAAGCACAGTGCACAACAGCTAAAGCTGCTGGTGTGTGGTTTGAGTGGTTTGAGCTCATAAGGCAGATTAAACAGCTTCTCCTGTGAAAGCTGGATCGTGTTTGTATGCTAAAGCTGAAGCTATATGAATGAATCCAAATAGAAGATGACTAAACAGGTGCAGCTAGCTGCCATATGAGACCAATAAAACTGTGTTTACACTTGAGAACAGGTGTAATCAGCCATAGTAACTGTTACACTTGTACGTAAAAGGTGTTTGGATTACATGTCCCTGTTTAGGGCTAGACAGCCAGATCCATCCACAGCATTTACAGGTCTGTTAAAAAGGCACCAGTCAGTTACAAAACAAACATGACATTGTGTGTTATGCCGAATCAAACCCCCTCCTGCTCGTCTCCACTTCGGTGTTTCGATGTGTTCGGCAGCGGCAGAACAGCTGAGGGTCCATGCCCTTTTGTCGGAGGAGCTTGTTGCCATGACAATGGCTCCATGGTTACCGTTCCGAAGCATGTACAACGTTCCATCTCTCAGATGAACGAGTCAAATACACACACAATGATACTCACCACAGACAAGGTCACTCCTCTATGTAAGGTTATCTAAACGTGTTACCTTAGCTATAGGTGTGTCAGCTATTCATTATTGCTTGGCGTATGTGTGTGTGTAGTTAAATACATATAGTGTACACATGCATTTAAATTATTAGCCATTCATATTGGTTTGGTCCTGATTATGTTTTTGTTTAGCTGACCATGTGACTGGGACATGTCTGTCTGGGTTTGGCCCACCGATCACAGCCGGGACCTTCTCCTGTCCTCCAGACTCACGGGCACACACAGCATGGAGGAAGAGCGATTATGTGTGTAGGTGTGTGTGTTGTGTGTGTTTGTGTATGCTTCATTAAAAATGGAGCAGTCTAAAATAGGCCAACAGTTTACAGCACCACAGGCCCTCCTGGGGTGAAGGGGTCACATAAAGGCACCCCCTGTCTTCTCCTCCTGTGATGAAGATGAGGTTGATGATGATGAGCACACTACATACATGGGTACACCAGGATACTCTTAAACTCTAATAGTGATTCAGGGTAATGCTTCTACTGAGAGGGACCTATAGGCCCAGTGTAATATGTAATGGCTTCTTTACATATTACACCATGAAACAGGAAATTGGGACACGTCAAGGGAATTTATTTGTTTCTAGACAATAGCATTCAAACGTAACTACTTAGTATGTTCCCTTAGTGCAGGGTGAGTCATTAGTATTTCACTTAGGAGTGCCTAATCATGTAAATGAATGAATATGAGTCTACATAAACAATGATGCTGCCTATCTAACAACAGTCTTTTGGCCTACCAAATCTCTCTTTTTAATCCAGGAGATGTCTAATGAGTTCCACAGAGCAGGGCTCAGGAAGTACACATAGGCTTAGCACCATTAGCACCATGCATTATGACAGTTGTTATAATTATAACCTTATAATCTGCTCTTTTTTTGTTTTACAGAAAATGTGTAGGCAACTGTCATTGCAAGGAAGCAACAACAATCTGATTGTTTCTTGATCTGGTTATTGACATGGGAAATTAACAAGTAAATACAGGGATCCAAAATGCTGGACACACTTGCACAAAGCTATATCTCACACACATCACACACACACACAAACATCTCCACAGCGATTGTAATAAACATATTTTGTTTATTTCCTTTCGTATATTTGGGCTTTCATTACCTGAGTTGCTACACTTCATTGAATTCCGCGCAATGGATAAATATATGTTCCGTTTCGATTCATCTTGCTCGTTACCCACGTTCATGTTCGACTGTTATAGCTCCAACCGACAACAAGCTCACTCATTATATTCACAACACACTGGCAACAAACATGTTCCTCTCAATTAGTTTTTATATGGCTATTGAATGTGTGTGTGTGTGTGTGTGTGTGTGTGTGTGTGTGTGTGTGTGTGTGTGTGTGCCGGTATTTCTATCCAGTGATTGTGGAGCATGTATCTCATAGCCTACAGAAAAGCCACATTTCTAAATATTCATATTCTGTATCAAGTACAATATGTACATACAGTATGCTACATGTAATTTGATCCAGAATTAGATGTATATAGCCCTTTACTACTGGGAAACTCATTGGGTTTATAGGAACATGACTGGATTTATATTGGGAAGATGGGTAGTTGACACCGTCAAGATCCATATTAGCACAGAGTCCTCAGGGACAAGGTGAACGT
>JAODTR010057601.1:10000-17312 GCA_025399935.1 Amblyopsis rosae
CCATAATTAGACACTGGGCTGACAGAGTGATGTCAGGATGTTAGCCTACAGATTTACACTAAAGCATCATTGCCTTCCGACCAGTGTCCGGGTGGACAATAAGATATAGGCTAAGGCTGTGGCAAGCCGATGCAGTAGAAAAACTCCCTCTAGGCTGCTCGCTGTCACTATGGCAATGATGGAGCCCGTCTCCACACAAAGAGGAGGATTACGGCCGGGGTCCCTGTTGATAAATTATTCATGAAGCAATGAACGGACATTCTGATACACACAGGCAGCGCCTTGATTTAGACTGGATTGGGGGGGGGGGGACGACGACGACGAATGAGTAAACATTAAACAGACCCGGCGAAGGCTTTCTCCCTTTGTCTATGTGCATGAATGCGCATAGCGGCTACCCTTGTTTATACGGTCAATTTTATAATTGAACGCGATCCCGCAGGATGAAGTCACTATTGGTCGTCAATATATTTGGCCTATTTGGTATCGTTACTGTCGGCTGTTGGGTGGAGGGATTGTCCTGGAATTAGCCAGGGTGTCTGGCTGGTGTCTGCATCTGGATCAGGGACAACAGGAAACAATGTTAAAGGTTGGCATGGCTCCTACCAACCATAGCTACCAACACCTTACAGCCTACTGTGTTGGATTGGATGATGGACCTGCCTCTGCACCTGCTCTAACAGCTCATGTGTAACAAGGCTACACTACGGCACCCATTTTCTATCCATTTGTATTTTCAAATGACGATTTGATTCGATTGTTTAACATTATTTTATAGCATAGCCTAGGCTAGGCTCCTGCACTTGACACTTGAGAGCAGCTGTAGCCTATAAAACAATTATGTTTGCAATTCTACCACATATTGTCTGCCTTACGTGCAGCCAGTCCACTATCTCACTGATTGGCTTCATGCACATTCATTTTCTGCACATTAGTTTTCTTGGCCAATAGGAAATGACAGGAGCATTTGTGCGAGAGAATGAAATTAGAATAATTTATGCCAGTGCTCCTCAATCCTGGTCCTAGAGGGCCACTGCCCTGCGTGTTGTCTCCCTGCTCCAACACAGCTGATTCACATGAATAGCTTGTTATCAGGAGTCTAACGACCCATTCATGTGAATCAGGTGTGTTGGAGCTGGAAGACATCTTAAACATGCAGGGCAGCGGCCCTCCACTATCACGGTTGGGGAACCCTGCTTTATACAGTTCAACTCGTTGGTGCACTCTCTTAAACATTAGTCTATGTTATATTTTTGATAAGGCTACAAACAACAATTCTCATTGGCTAACCTAACAATAATCTCTATAACTGATTTCTGCATAGGCCCACCAAACTATATGCATAGGCCTATGAAAATAGGTTACAGAATCTGTAGGCATAAATAAGATATTGGTATTTGTCATGGTTATCGTTTGTAGTAAGTTATAGAGGAGTATTGACTAATCATGCCCATTTGGAGTGCAAAATAGGCGGAACACATTGGCTGTAGTAATAATAATAATAATAATAATAATAATAATAATAATAATAAACTTTATTTAGCACATTTCATACAAGAATTGCAGGTGCTTTACAGAGAGGGAATACATGCGCAATCATGCTTCCTTGAAGAAAATATGAAATACAGAAAAACAACATAAGGAATACAATGCTGTAATGCAATAAGGTAAAAAACTACTATATAGTCTGATGACAATATAGTATTTAATTAGCAATCATATGTAGATCTCATTAATAGCTGAACTCAGCTCCAACTTCATTCTCATGTCAAGTAGAATTGCCTGCTCTCAAACCCCGCCCCACAAACCCCTCCCCACCTTTTCTCCATGGCCATAAAGGAAAAATGTATATGCACACTCAAAATAAACCACACAAGAGCTGTAAAGGCCTGTAAAGGGCTACTGGATTCTATCTCTCTCTCTCTCTCTCTCTCTGTCTCTCTCTCTGTCTGTCCCTTTGTTCATTTACACCTCAGTGTCCATGGAAACAACAGCTGTTGATGGCGGCTGAGAGAAGAATATTGAGTTTAGCTACAGGCTTAACATTGGAAACATGGGTTAGATGTTTGCTATAGCAGGGATTTCTAGTGAGTTGTTGTGTTTTGTGTTTTGACAAACAATCACGGAAATTCCCAAATGGTACAGAGCACAGTTCAATCCATGCGTCCTGCTAGCTATTGCGTCTTGCGTTCGAAAGAGTCATAACAAGGCCCTACGTGACTTTTGCACCTATGATACCTTCGTAATTTAATGAGCACTATAACACCATATCTACAGAGTCCTCCTGCAAATGTGGAAGATGTGATTAGGGGTACCATAGAGAGTTGAGGTTGACGCTCTAACACTGTTAAAATAAAGAGGATTTGATTCCCACTGAGGCCAACTGCGTTAAAATGTATCTCATGATGGCACTGCAAAAATGTCTTTATTATCAAGGCTTCTGTATTTAAGAAGCTCGGATGGAGGGAAATGACTTTGGCACAGCTGCTGAAATTTGATATGTGTTATCATGTGGAAAAGTATAGTGATTCTAATCTCATTGGTGAGTCCATCCTTCCTTCCCTCCATCCTAACAGCTGATTGGGTCATTAGAGGTGCATACAGGTGCTATACTGTATAGGCCGCTGTCTGCATGCGTTGGTGTGCGTGACTTTTGTTCTTCTGAGGTCACGCTGTCCCCTGAACACAGACGAAACTCGAGCAGAGAGCCTTTTCCTGAGGTCCGTTTTGTGGATGTCAGATAGTTCCAGCATGATGCCGATCTCACACACGCACACACACGCACACACACACACACGTGGCTATGGGTTGGATTTCTGTGTATATGTTCCCAACAAAGTTTGTGCAATGTCATGCGTTTCTACAGGTGAGTGCAGACTCATGGTGTGTCTGTGGGGAAGGTTTGCACCTGTGCAGGTTGGGGTGACATTGTTTGGGCTCCTCTTATCCTCTGTGAAGGAAACTCCAACCGCTTTGTCTCCTGACCAGTCAGACAGACATGTAGGAAGTTGGGTTTTTGAGCTGACTTGGCGTTGTTCTCAAACTCACAACGCCCTTGAATTCAAACTCACACGCGTGTATGTGTGTGTGTGTGTGTGTGTAAACAGGTGGAAGAGAGGAAAATAGGTTGGATATGGACCAGTGCGTGTGTGCGTGTGTGTGTGTGTGTGCGCGTGCGTGTGTTTGTAGTATACAGTATGGTCAAGCACATGTATAGTACGCTTGCTATATATGGTCTGTGTGTGTGCACGCGTGCGTGCGTGTGTGTGTGCGCGCGCGTGCCCTGGTTGCAGCGCGCACCTGCTCCTCCGCGAGTCATCGAGTTCATTTTTCCGCGAACGCGCCAGCCTTTCTCTGCCGCCACATGCGCTTCTCTCCTCCTCTGCCACACCCCACCCACAAGCCCCGCTGCTTTCCTCCATCACAGGCAGCCGCCGTCGAGCGTCCTATTAGAATTCACCCTCGCATTCCGCTGTCGAGGCAAAAAGCGCCGAGTTCAGCATAAAGCAGAGTGAAATGAGAGAACACAGAAAGAAACATGGGAGGAAGAAATTAGACTACGGACTGCTGGGTGTGTTTGGTCTGCATGCTGCTGTCTTCATTAGTGCCATTGAAACATTTGAGGATGAAACCTCCATTGAGCTCCATTGTATCTTATACTATACACAATTGATTTTCACAAGATGTGTCTTTACAAATTAGCCCATGTCGGTCTGTTGGTTTGACCAGAATGAAAGACATGGGTGATGTACAATGCAACCCAACACATTTGGTCCATGTTGATATCCTGGACATGAGTTCACGCATTAAGCCACCATAAAAGCTGACACACATACAGAGTACACACACACACACACAAACGCGCGCGCCAAAAGACACACTCGTGCGACTCGAGCGCCTTGCAGCACGTCGACCGCAGCGCACAGCGAGGCCAATACCGTTCCCATGGCAACACATCCAGTCCTCCATCCCACCACCTGTGGAGTGCACATCTGAAAGGATCTATGTGACGGGAGATGGAGGGAAACAGAAGAGAAGCAGCTGAACAAGGGATGGATAGAATGATAGAGAGAGAGAGAGAGAGAGGGAGAGTGAGAGGGAGGTGTTGAGTACGTGGAGGGAGTTGAAAATCAATGCAGGGGAATTCAATTAGAGCTTAATGCAGACATATGCATTTCTGTTTCATAATTATATTAATGAACGTGTTGAGGTTAGATTGGAGAGCCTTGGGTTTTATTTATGTGGGAGAGAGAGAAAATATTTTAGTGTGTGAGAAACAAAGATTGATCAAAGAATCATTAGAGAGGGAGAGAGAATGTTTGAAATTGTAACACTGTGAACGTGTTTCTTGAGCAAGCTGACATTCAGTAGTGAAATGTCATAGGCACTGGTTCAACTGCACAAATGACACACACCTTTAAAAGGTATGTTCTCATTTAACCTTTATTTTAGAACAACATATCACGTAATTTCTTAAAGGTTTCTCTGAAGCAATTATTCATGTTTACACTACAAATAAAATAACCTCAAAAAAGAAGGGTTTTGATCTTACACACTACTATATTATGTTATGTTGAAATATAATTCCTTCAAATGTAATCGGCCACGCTATATAATCTTCCATTTTGGATCTATGGATGCCTGTAGCTTTCTGGTGTCTCTCTTGACGTCCCTGAACCTCAACCCCTTACCTTATCCCACCAGTCTGGGTCAGTAAACTGACATTACGGGTCCTAAATGTCATAACCAATAATAACCGCCTCTATACTGTCTGTCATGGCCAATCAGAATCTTTCCCTCTCAGCTCCCCCAAACTGATTAGGGTGGAACAAAGGCCAAGCTCAGGGGCCATCACAGACAACAACGCCATTAAACCCAAACCAACGAGCATTCACATAACACACAAGCCTGTATACTTTCACACCAAACTATACACTCAAACAAGCCTGCAAGCGTACAAACCGTACCCACATCCATGTACCCACAATGCCAAATGGCTTTTGTTATGCCAACTCACATCCTCCACTACATGAGCTGGAAGCTGCCCCAATTACCAGTACTCTGGCAGGGTGACTGAACACACACACACACACACACACATTGTGTAGCATGGGGGATCTCTTTATGTAATAGTTTCATTATTCCAGCTTTTAGGGTGGGGATGTGTAAACAATGAGCCCTTTTATCTCACATTAGGCCCCATTTTGCCTCAGATGGGCTCCCACCAACAGTTCGACAACTGGCATGGAGACCCAGGCTATCTATTGAGTTCTAAACTGGGACTTGACCCAACCCAACCGAGCCCCAAACCTCCCTGCCAGCTGATGCCAGCCCTGTCTCTCTGGCTGGGCCACCCTGGTCTATCATCTCCCCTTATGGGCTGTTTGCTTTAGCCGGGCATTTTGTTTTTAGGCAGAGTCTTATAGCGTTGGTGCTCATGACGTTATACGCTGGATGTTATGTTCTCGTCTTGTTTTGGCCTCACATAACGCCTGTCATGGAATTTTTGGTGTTGAGAGTGGTTGCCCATGGTTACTAAGGCGAGCCGCCATGATAGAGGACAGATGACAACTGACGAGATTCGACAATTGGATTGCCTTTTTGATTTTATTTGAACACTTCAGAGGGATATAACAATTATATATATTTCCAGTAGGGAAGAGAAATACCATATTTTTGGACTTTCGGTTGTTTTTTTTCTTTCAAAATATTGGTGCATCTTTGCGGTTCAGAAGCTTCTAAAGCCTGCAGCCTGTCAAATACTCTTGTTAATCAAATCAGGCTGGCGTTCTGTAATTGTTAGTGAAACACCTGTGTTTGACATGTATTTGTGCACGTGTGTGTGTGTGTGCGTGCATGTGTGTGTGTGTGTGTGTGTGGTTAACAGGGGTATTATCTCTATACTGGTTAAAGTAGCTTGAGTTGTCCATTTGTGTTGAATGTTGTAAACCTGACAGCTTTAGTGCCTTGCTCTAAATCTAACCCGCAACCCTGGCAATGGTAGCGCCATGCTCCGCTGGCCTACACAGGGAATTAAACATTTAACACTGGCAGTGTTCATGCCTTTCTTTCTCAGTATACCTTGTCAGATACCTTCAGTTTATTCTCCCTTCTTATATTTCTGTCCTTCATTTCACCCTTTGTTCTCTCTCTCTCTCTCTCTCTCTCTCTCTCTCTCTCTCTCTCATATCTAACCTTCCTGCTGGCTGTATGTGAGACTATCAAGTGTATCAAGCAGTAGTCTGTGGGCAGGCATCTTGAGGGGATCTGAGCTTGTGGAGGAGTCAGAGCCGACAGAGATGTGTGTTTGACTAGAGTGCCTCATTAGAAGCAGAGCTGCAGGCTGAAGTGTTCTGCCCAATGCCCCCCCCCCCCCCCTCCCCCATACTATAGTATTAAACATTTATATTAGCCAAGTCTTAAATCCTGCTGAATATCAAATGTTCTGGTTGCATACCTGTTGTGAGGCCTGCTTCTTTTATGTGTGTGTGTGTGTGAGAGCTTTGTTTTGGCAAATCATTTTTGGCTACTGAGATGATGTATCAAACAGCAATGGACTGTTGGAAGGATTAGCCTATGAATGACCCAGCATTTAAAGACACAGTTAGCCTTACCCTCCCACAAAAATAAGAATTAGCTGGCACACACTACAATGCTAAAATTAGATATGTTAATGAAGTTATATTTCCATAAATGGGTTGTAGCCTGTTGTCACGCCGCAGTCCCGGGGCGGGGCAGTGCCCGCCGCTCCTGCGCGCTCTCGCACGCTCTCGCACGCTCTCGCACGCGCTCCCCGGAGTACTGACAGCTGATCTGAGACAGGTGACAATCAGGGACTCCCACACCTGTCTCCTATGTGGATGATTGCTGTATTCATGTATATATAGTGTTTTGTTTCCTATAACCCTTGCGGGTTATTTTGCTTTCATGCTATTGTTTTTCTACGTTCTGCTAGATTAAACCTTTTTTTTTACTTCTTACTCCCTCGTTGTTGCCTCGGTCATTCGAAACACTACAGAATAACCCGGTTCTTCTTATAAGCAACCACCGAGGCAACAACCGTCTGTGTCGTACGAACGTAGCCTTCCGTGGATTAGCATGGACGCGGGAATAGCGGAGACCCGGATCGGCTGTCGGCGATGGAGGCGAGACTCCAGTCGATGGGGGATTGTCTGACGGCTAGTCAGACGCCCCTCCCGGCCGACGAGGCCCCGGCGACGGCGAGTGCTCAGACGACGGGATCGTCGGCTGGGGAACCGGAGTCTCGTCGCGCTCTGGTGAGTGAACCACGGAGGGCTCCCCCCGATAAATA
>JAODTR010057632.1:0-17310 GCA_025399935.1 Amblyopsis rosae
TCATGACCGAAAGAACAAGATCACGGATACAAGCGGCCGAAATGGGTTTCCTCAGGAGGGTGGCTGGCTTCTCCCTTCGAGATAGGGTGAGAAGCTCAGCTATCCGTGAGGAACTCTGAGTAGAGCCGCTACTCCTTCGAGTTGAACGGAGCCAGTTGAGGAGGTACGGGCATCTGGTAAGGATGCCCCCTGGGCACCTCCCTTGGGAGGTGTTCCAGGCACGTCCAGCTGGAAGGAGGCCTCGGGGAAGACCAAGAACTAGGTGGAGAGATTATATCTCCACACTGGCCTGGGAACGCCTCGGGATCCCATAGTCAGAGCTTTCTAATGTGGCTCCGGAAAGGGAGGTTTGGGGTCCCCTGCTGGAGCTGCTGCCCCCGCGACCCGACTCCGGCTACGTTGATGAAGATGGATGGATTTTGTGACATTATCCTCATTGTGCTGATATTATATACATAAAACACGTGAAGATTCTTATTACATAAATCCCTTTAGAAGACACCTAGAAAAGCCTAGTTTATGGAGTCGCAACGGTGCGTGTGGTTCGTGCCAAAAATGAAGTCAAATTTGTGACCATGGCCTGGCAAGTTGGCCCTGTACGCCTGTTGCGAGCCATGGTGTGCACCTCAGATTTTTTGCAACTGGTGCGTCCCACGCTTTGGGTCTTCTTAATATAATGCAAATGGCCTGCAGGACGGCCAGAAATATTAGATCGGGAGCGATTGGGACAGAGCACTGATTGCAAACCACAGTTGTAAATATTTTCAAGATAGGCATTGCCTAGTTGCCATGCTAAACTCCTAAATACTTCAGAATAATAACATAACATTTCTATTTCTGTTGCTGTGCGAAGGTTGGAAACCTCCCGTTCAAATAACATGTCACTTCAGGTCTGTGCTCTTCTCTTTAGATATATATATATATAATATAATATAAATAGGCCATTGTCTTTGGCTTTCTTAGCGTAATCATGGAAGCAGAATTAAAACAGAAAATATAGATGGTTGGAAACTCGCCGTTCTAAAATTAACATGTCACATCTCTGGCTATCACGTGCACTTCTCTAGCACTAGAACCGCCAAGAATCTCTGTATACCTACAACCGCCAATGGGTAAAATGTACCCGTGCGCCTAGATACTGTGATTCTAGTTCCAAAATGTACTGTTTTATAATTATGGTCTAAAGGGGTATCTTTAGGAACACGCAAATATATGCTATTCATGAAAGCATCCCAGGGTCAAAGATCTCACTTGTTAGGCATGTCAGTTAACTTAAGATAATGCTAGCGGCACTTCGCTGTAGTTGGGAAACGCTGTTCATCCAGCCAGTAGTGTCTATAGCATAAAATGCTATAAAGAGTACAACTCTGTAGGAATGTCCTTCCTACCTTCTTAGCTTCTAGCATCTTGTTCTCAAAGATGGACGTGATGCAGTTCCTCACCACCTCCAGCCTGCGGGCGCTGTTGGCCAGCACATTGCCATTCCTGTCCACTACGTCGCCTGTAACAGAAGGGTGACCGCTTCATCACATTATCACCCCCCATTCCCCCATAAAACACCTGCTGTGAGACTGATTGAGTGGCTGTCAAAAATCTAGAGCAGTGGTCCACAATCCTGACATGCAGGGCCGCTGCCCTGCATGTTTTATATGTCTTCCTCCTCCAACACAGCTGATTCAAATGAATGGGTCCTTATAACAAGCTATTCATTTGAATCAGGACCAGGATTGGGGAACCCTGGTCTAGAGGAATCAAGACGCAAAGCCTATGGGCTTATAGCAAGCAAGCAAAATGTATTTATATGGCACTTTGGGTGGGTTATTAGGAGAGATTTTTAAAACAAACAGTGAAGAAGCCTGTCTGATGGGCAGAGGTAAAGCGTTCAATAGGTTCGTTATAATGTGTGCTTACCAGACTGATACTAGCGGTTAAGTAAATCGTGAGCTCTCCAGACCAAGATGGTCTAACAAGACTACCTAGATCCTACATCCATTCACATTCACCTCCTCCTGCTCCATCCCCCATCTCACCCAGAGAGGGACCGGAGAGCACCATGCCCTTTAACTCAGCCTTGACCAGGGGAGGGGCGGTCTTCATCTTGGCTGCAGCATGGTCGATGAAGAGCTGCACTGTGACCTCATCCAGCAGAGGAAAAGGTTCCTGGTTCTGCGTGGGACTCCTACCCAACACACTCTCTACTGGCCCCTGGACCTTGTGCATGGCCACGGCAGGGTAGGGGTTCTCCTACATAGGAAAACACACACAGGGCTTATAGACAAAGGTAGTCCTTTTACAAATGTTACGGATTTCATTTGTGTAGTTTACATTTTTGAAGAGTTGTTCAGCCAGCTCCTTGATGTGGTTCATGACTTTGTGCAGGCAACACTCCTTCCGAATACGCTCCACTTGATTGGCTATCAGCTGTGGAAAAGGAAAATGGACATTTGGTTCACAAGGATATTAGTAATTTCCAGTTTCAAGAAGCTCGTACAATGATCAACAAAAATTATTAATTTGAATAATATTGTGATTCAATAATGTTCCAGCTAACGTTAGCTACGTATGCTAGCGGTAATGTTAGCAGGGGCTTATGTTTATTATAGCATGACATTTTTAAGGGTATCCTGCACAAGGGTGTTTAGGGTGACTAAAATATTTTAATCTTCATGATTGTGCGGTAAAACATTTGATGCAAGATTTCAGACGATTTTCTAATGTAATGCCTAGATAGCAAGGCAGGCTGTCCCTCAATTAAGCAGGTTGACTCCAGATTGCATACAAAAAGTGTATTATTTACAGGCCTCACCACGAGAGGACACTGTTCAAGGATGTCAAGTTGACAATCAAACTATATAATCACATACACTAGACCAATAAAAAACAGTGACAAAGGTAACACATTGTAGACAAAACAGTAAAATACAATTACATTTTATATACACATACACATCAAATGTAACATAACATAAATCATTAATGACAGTCAAACAAAAAATACAAACCACAATCAACAGGGCTCCACTGTGGTTATATGCCCCACGGTGGCTGCTCCCTGTAGCCACAACAACCACAAAATATTATTTAAAAACTAAAATAATTTGTTTCAATAAGATAAAACTATTTAAAATGTTACTCTGCTTACCACGACAACAAGGAGTCGGCCACACACACCATGAACCAGTAGGAAACTGTAAAGCAGCTTTTCCCCACACACCTTCCCTTGATCAGCTCTTAATAGCTCTGCCTGGTGTAGACTGCCCCCACCTTCCCTATGTGGATAACACCATGCCCTTACACTAACCTGGCACTACTACTACTACTGCTACTGGGAGAGTTTCCCTGTGAGATTTTTTAATGATAAAAATGAAGGGAGACATAATGCTCTCAGCAAGGCTGCAAACTTTTCAACTGAATCTATAGGAGTAGGCTATTTAGAGTGCCCTCTGTAAGTAGTAGCGGGTAAAAGAGGCTATAAATAAATGCTATAACATTTAAAGTCGTGTCATTTAATTCCATGTTTTTAAAATAGGCCTACCTATTGATATGAACTCAGAATGCCGGTGTAGGCACACAAGGACTAGCCTGGTGCAACCAGACATAAAATTCACTTTGTGAAGGTCTGGCAACGCTACATTGAGAATTGTTAACAGTTGTTTCCTGGGCGTGGACCTCTGTGCTATCATTACTATTTGACAACGTTTAACAAATAGGCATTGCTTAAACTGTTTTTGATCATCTCATCTAGCTCTACCACCACCATTTCAAAACATGCTTGATGTAATCTCACTAACCAACCATGATTAGTCCGCCAGCAGGGTGGCTGTGAAAACAGGGTTTCCAGACTGGAATCTCATTTTAGAAAATTGATCTGAGAGCAATTGTTGGATGGAGACAGGCTACACGAGCTCCACCCAGGTGCAACATTTTCCCCCTCCACTACTGAAAATATATGACCTAGATGAAACACTGAAAAATATGAATGAGCTGCGCTGCGTCGATTAGTGGTGCGCCTATCTTTTGTGCTGGTGGTCCTAAAATCAGTTCAGTAAGGAGCACCAGTGCTACTAGTGGAAAAAGTTAGTCTGGAGCCATGAATAGGTCTATTCCTTGCGCCTACAGATCGGCGGATTCTTTTTGTCCAAGGTGCTTAGGCAGATTTTCCGCCACCATGCGGTGCCACGCGATGCTCAGACTGAACAAGATGTTTTATCATGCAGTAAATATTATTGAACATTAGAGGTTCCCGTGTATTAATTTCCATTCACTGAAAGTGTTTACTTGTGTCAGATGCAAAACTACGTGTCGTTCTCAAAGTTTTTATATTCAGTGCAATGACAAGTTTAATCTGAATCCCATTTGTCTGATTTGAGTTTAAAGCATCACCATTTTAGGTTTCTAAATGATTAATAATTTAATGTAAAAGGAAGTTATTATATGCTTATGGATAAAATCATCAAATAGGAACCTTATGACAAGACTGTGAATAAAAGTGTTTAGATTTATTTTTGCACGTTTGTGCATGCAAAATAAGAATTTGTGCACATAACAGTTTTAGAGAAATAAGTTTAAATGTACATTTTAAGCCTACGAGAAACAAACGGGAGGACGATTATGTAATCTTTTGACATAAACTAAACCTTAACACGTAAAATATAGATGCACAAATGTTTGTTTTGTGCGCTCAAATGTGCACAAACGAATCGAAATAATGTATTCACATTCTTGTCATATGTCATCATATATGTTCTGGTTAAGTTTGATTAAAAATATTAAATTACAAATAAATTTCGTTCATCCTTTTGTCAGTGGCGCAGGACATAATTTTAAGGTGAGGGGGACCAAAGTGTGAGGAAAAATGTTTCTTAATAAATGTTTAATACTTAAAACATAATGAGAAAAACCAAATGACGGCGTAGTGGAATCTGTCTTATTCGGGACTTGAACCCTGCTCCTCCGAGCAAAAGGTAAACATGCTACAAGGTTCATCACTAGCCAGTATTATAGAATGCCAGGCGATAGCATCCTTGAAGTAGCCTCCTATTGGAGTGAAATTACATAAATTATGGCTGACAACACACAACATTATATATCCTCCCGTAAAGAAGCAAACCGCTCTGAAATATGCCCCTTCCAAGAATGATTAATGTACAATCCTATGCGCAGGGGAATTGTCAAACTTTTATGTAAAATGCATTTTTTTTATTCACAATTCTTATTGTAACATGTTTTTTGTTAAATTATATTATAATGACTAATATACGACCACTTTTTGTTCATTTTTGGCTGCTGTAAACAGACAACATAATTGTTTAAGGTATAGGTCTAGGCTATATGCAGTCGTGGTTTTAATTTATTGTATGGCCTATAGGCTATAACTATGATCGGACAGCAAACCTTTTCCCTTAAACCAGTTTTATCATGCTAATTACTGTACTGACCCATCAAGCACATATGTTGGGGGTTGGGAACAGTGCAAAGCATAATATAATGCGATGGCCTGCATTCTTAGCCTAATCGCTGGAGCAAAATTATTTTCTATATATAATTATTTATAACTGTATGTAGGGTATGTACCCTCCTGTTTTCACTGTTAGGCTAGTAATATGTATTAGAATATTATTAGGCTATTTTATTGTTATTATTTGCCTATTAAGATAATTAAAACTTAAACTACTGTATGTGTGTCTTTTGATATGGAGTTATATAATGGCGTGTGTTGTTGACCAGTGATCATGTAGGCATGCTGACCAGGGTAGAGCCTAGTCTGTCATAACCATGTGTAACAATGTCAAGAACAGTTACGCTGCAGCTATAAATTATGTAAATCTTACTCTCCAGTACTTCAATACAAGCGATGAAGAGGCTGCTAGGCTAACCCTTAAACCAGTTTTATGATGCTAATTACGGTTGTGAGATTATAAATATGTTACTTTATTTGTTATGCTTTTATTATCCGTTTATTTTCATTATATTATTTTGTACGTGTACAAACCACACCCCACTTGTATATTTACGATTACGATGTTATTACTACTCACTTCCTGGCCAATAGAGGGCGATGTATACAATTATATCAAACATGAGGTGTTAAGAAGAAAGCCGGAAGTGGAAAGGTAACGTGCCATATAAGGGCTAGGGGGTGTGGCTACCGGTGCTGGATTTTCATTTATCACGGAGCTATCTTTCTGTGAGGAGGTTGTCCAGACCATGGCAAATTGTAACTTTGGATTCATCATTGCAGTTTGTTAATACAAGGTATATTATTAGAAGTCTACGTGTGGGTGTCCTTATTCCTGTCGGCTAAATTAGATCACGACACTGTAATGGCCCATCAAGCACATATGTGATATGTTTGGGGTTGGGATTGTGCAAAGATCGGTCTACAACTGAACGGCATTAAGCATAACCATTTATGTAATAGATTAAAATAGACCTTAGTTGTTGACTACCTGTCTTACAGCCTGATGTATGCTGATGTATATATGCTAATTATTAAAACAATTAAAACTAAAACCAATGAAGCCTTAGCTTCAAGTGACGTACTAAAACATATTGTGGCTAATAGTCCATAAAATGTTGCATGCCATGTTAAGTGGGTTGCTGTTGCTGGTTTAAAGCACCTTAGCATTTTCTTATTTTTCTTAGCAGCGGTTTGACGGCAAGTAGATGCTGTTTTGCACTAAACCCGGGTGCCTTCCCAGATAGCAGGCCAACATTGAACCATCAATCAACATTACCACATCAATGGGATTTGTTACATAATCTTTCCTTTACATAACTTCTAATAACATTTTAGAAACATTTAGTAACAACTTTACATCATGATAGGCTTAGGTAATGAAAGACATTCTCAGCATTTCAGATTAAAAAAAAAGTATTTATATATTGAGAAAGGGAGAGAGACAGATCAGCAATCAGCCAGTCTTCATGGATGGAGATCACAATGTTCAAAGCCCCCGATTCTTCTGCTGCCTGACAAATTCATATTTATCAATCATTTAAATTAGCCTACTTTTTAATTGCTTTGTCATTTTCCCATCCAGCGCCCACGTAAATGTGATTCTGCACATATAAGATTATAATTTGATTGTTTAATAGACTGTAGCCTACCAGTAAATAAAGACAAGTAGAAACGACTCCCAACAGACTGGGTATGGTACCATACCGTACTGGAGGCTATCTTACATAACATAAACTGAACAACAGTTGATTTATTCTAAAGGTGTGTAAAACAGTGTTTATGAGATTTATGCATTACCGTAGACACGGTTTGACTACAATTTATGAGGGAGCCAAGCACCAAAGGTGCGTAGGCACCCTATTGTGTTTCTATGCTTTCTTATAATTATTAAGGGCCTAGCCACGAAGTGGCGAAGCCCTTGTTGTTATCGTGTGTTTTCTTCTTATTATTATTATTATTCTGCCATTGAAGTCAATGGCAACACTTAGAACCGTGTGGTAAAAAGTGGCCAATTTTGGCATGCGTGTAGAGGTGCCATTCATCTGCCATTCCACAAATTTTCATCCTGGTCCATTGCTCCCTATAGCGCCACCAACAGGTCAAAGTTGAAGTATTTCATAACTTTTGAACCGTGCCATGGAAATTTACAAAACTAGTCTCTGCTGATTCCCTCCCGAATCAAACGTCAAAATGCGTCAGGATAGATTTTCCGCCATCTTAGATTTTCTGAAAAACCTACTTTTACGAAATCCTCCTAGGCCGTAGGTCCGATCTTCACCAAATTTGGCGTGGACCATCTATAGACCATGCTTATAAAAATTAATTAAAAGAATGTTGATAGACTAAGTCGTTTGGCTACAATCATCAATTAAAATTTGGAGGCGTGGCCTATTTAAACTTAGAATAATATCTTGTGACAGGATTGTCTGATCTTCACAAAACATGGTAAGTACATGTGTTGCCCTAGTCTGAAAACAAAAGGCAATTTTGAAATAGGCCTGTAGTTATGAAACACTGATGTGTCCAGATTATGTTTCTTTAAAAGAGGCTGAACAACAGCATGCTTAAAATAACTAGGGACACGACCCAGACTAAGGGAAAGGTTTATAATAGAGACCAAACAAGGGCCAATATCATTAATAGCTTTTAAAAGCAATGGTGTAGGCAATACATCCACAGGGCTGTGCGAAGGTTTCATCGTGTCTGCTAATTCAATTAGATTGTTTAGTGTAATGGGGCAAAAGGAATCCAGAATGTGTGGCAAATAAGGATGGGGGTTATAGATGGTACAAAACATGCCCTAACTGCACTAACCTTGTCCACAAAATGAGACAAAAAGTTGTTACAATCATTTGAAAAAGCAGACAACTTAGATGCATCAGGAGAGACAATGTTGTTAATTGTCTCAAATAGAGCTTTTGGGTTTCCTTTACATGTAGAAATCAAATTAGAAAACTAAGAAGCTCTGGCATTGCTGATCATCTCGTTTAGAGTTACTAACTGCTCCTTAAGATAAATACGATGTACTTGGAGCAGAGTCATTTTCCATAACCGCGCCGTCTTTCGACATCTACGTCTAAAACTGCGGATGGCGTCGCTCATCCACGGAGATTTGTTAACAGCAGGGATCTGTCTAGTCTTTAAGGGAGCCACCTGATCCAACAGCATGGTGCAATGCTTATTAAATGACTGCACAAAAGCATCAACATGCTAGGCACCAAACTGAAGTCTAACGCAGCTGAGAAGTTTTCAACTGCAAGCTGGTTTATAATGCGCTTGCAAGATGCTTGTTTAAAAGGCACGGGATCCACATCAACAACAAGATCAAATAGAATGCAATTATGATCACTAACACATACATCTTCAATGATAATATTGCTAATGTCTAGGCCATGAGAAAAAACAAGATCAAGTGTGTGTCCCTTGTTATGCGTAGGGCCTGAGACGTGTTGCGTGAAGTTAAACGTTTCAGTGATGTTAGTAAATGCAGCAACACTGTTGCTTGTAACATCGTCAATATGAATGTTAAAATCACTAACTATGATGACTTTGTCCACTTTGTCCAGTTTAATAATGGATGATGGCGGCCAATAAACTAAAATACAATAAAATGAATTTAGCCGACCAACTTTAGTCATCTGAAGTTCAAATGAAGAATACAATCCAGCGCTCATCGACTGGCAGATAAAAAAATGTTTTAAAGCCACAGCAAGACCACCGCCACAGCCTGTAAGTCTTGGCGTGCTGATAAAAGTACAATCCGCTGGGCACAGCTCGATCAGGTGACAGTACTCCATATTCCGTTGCCATGTCTCCGTCAGCAACATGAAATGCAGGTTTTTGAGGGTAAACAAGTCATTGAGCAAAAAAGACTTGTTTGCGAGTGAACAAGCATTTAATAAAGACATCTTAAGAGGTGTCGAAGTAACCCCTGCAGCAGGGGAAGAGGCTTGTGGCAGAGGCCTTAAATGCCTGGCACACACACCGTCGCATTTGTGATTTCTCCAGGGCAATAATCCAAGACCCATCAGCAACATAACGCAGGAAAATAAAACAAATCGGGATGTAAATCCAGCTACAGCGGCAAAGCCAAACACAGCTGCCATGCTGCGAAAACCGGAAGCAGTATGACAGCTGTCACCAACCATATCTCCTAAACCGTTAAGTAAATTTTTACCAAATTTGCAGTACATGCTTGCCCCATGGCATTGAGGCCACAGCATCAGGATTGAGCAACTGCGCCTCAAGGGGGCGCTATTTTATAAAAAACATTAAAATAGTTCTTGCTCCTATACAGTGTGTCCTATTTTAATGCAACCACCATTATTACACTCAGGGCAGAAGGCTCTATTTGCAAAATGTATATGAAGTTGATTGAACAAACAAGATGGCCGCTACAGGCCAAAGATGGTTCAGTCAGCTTTCAGAAGCCATAAGGTAGGGTAAATTTGGATCGATTGAAACCAAACTTGCTGAGCATTTACACCACCCACAAAAAAGATTGTACTAATCGGCCAGTAGGACGCACTGCAATAATCAAATTCCCACTGAGCATAACAATTTTGCCACAAGCCTATGAACTCAGATGTCAGACATAAGGAGGCGCAATAGGAGCAAATACCTTTAGGCGTAAATAGGCGTCTAGGTCAAAATCGCATTTTTCAAATTGCTCTATCTCCTATTCTGTATTTCCTATATTCTCAAACTTGGTGTTATATGATGCATGGGTTACAACATTGCCAGAGGCCATTTTGCGCCTAATTAGATATTATGCCATTTTGAATTTTCAATTAAAAAAAGATTTTCTACTCCTCCTAAACCATTCGACCTATTGACACCATGCCTATGCTATTTTGTTCAGTGGACCACGAGTATCTTAAATCATCAAAACAGTTCCACAATACCGAACCAACTGTCTTGATACAGCCACTTTTGAGCATTTTCTGAACACGGAAGAAAGTCTGTCAACTGTAACGTTCCCTTTTTCTTGCTTGTTTTTCTATGTTGCGTGCTAGGCTCGTTTATCTGTGTTGAAAAGAAATAGATATTTTTAAAATATGTCTGGGGGACCTGTGAAAGTGACACTCAATGCCCTGACCTATAGAAGGTGTTTTTACCCAAACGGAAAAAAGTAGGTCTATGACCGACGTATATGTGGACCAACGTAGATTAAGCTGTGTGGTACCGGGTACCGGTATGGTGACGAGAGGACATGAACACCAAAGAATTGTGTACTCTATCGACTGGGATCTATGAACAACGCGAACAAAGACCCACCATCTACATCAACAAGCACACCTACATCTAGTCAAAGGTTCTTAAAACGTACTAAAGTCACATTACATTGATGCCACACGATCTTCACGGTAAGTGTACCGGTAATTTATTGATATACCAGTTTTTCATCCACCAAATTTAAATTTATATTTAGTAGTAAACGTTAGAGATTTGGAAAAAGACAGATGCCGTATATTTAAGATGACATGAAATATTGTTAGCCAGAAAAGATCAAGTCCAACGCACACATTTATAATCTCAGGTGTATGACATATGGTTATAGGCTACACGACTTCTCTGGCTGGCATACCAACAGGAAACTTTTCCTTGGTAGAAATTATAATCTAGGCATACTATAAATCTAAAAAAAGTAATTTTTGCAGAGATGATTACTTACACACTAAGGATATTTCACATTGTGCTTTATTAATTTTGAATCCTTTGCATATTCATGTGCTCCTGCACGTACCTGTATGCTTAACAAGCAGAGTGTACACACGTTGTCCACCTGCCATAGGCAATACTATCTTGAGAATGCGCCTAGCACTGACTTTTGAACAGGTTTCTGCTGGTCAATCCCGCAATCACTTTCGACTGCCTCAACTTAGCGTTAGCAATGCGCTAGACCACACCTCATGTTTAGACCAACATGGGCACTAAAATGGGCGCAAGTGCGTTTGCTATTTAAACAACATGGGCGTTGGACGGGAAAATGACAACTGTGTCGGTCTGAAACTAGCAAAGAAGCTTGCGTTCCTGCTTTGTGCTGCATTGCGCCGGTTGTACAATAGGGCATAAAAAGAGTTCTGAAATTCCAAACATTGTGACCTCCACATGGACAAATGTGTTTGTGCATGCTGCACCAAAGCAGCAAGTATGCATATTTCCTAAACCTTTAAGTAAATTCTCACCAAACTTAGTTTACATATTCAACACTTGATCCAGATGCCACACCATGATTGCTGAGCACCTGCACCTCATGGGGGCACTATACTGGAAAAAAACATAAAATTGTCCCTGCACCTACACCATATGTCTGATTTGAACGCAACCAGCTGAGACACTTTGGGTTCAATGCTCTATGTGCCCATTTAATACGGTCTTATTTTAAAGAAATCACTTAGTGCTCCAAAAAACACATTAGCAAATTTGTATGTTTAAGACTGCATTTACATAGCCAATAGGTTATATTGTCTTGCCATTGATAGTAAATGTTTTTTTTTTAAAGAAACATTTGTAAATGTGTATATTGGAGACCTAAGTGACGTTGTAATTTTACAACAAGGGGTGTTACAGGGTTAATTGTCCAAACAAGATGGCTGCCACAGGCAACAAAATATCACAGGCAACAAAATATTCTGTTATTTGGTCAAATTTTCACCAAACTTGGTATGAAGGAATGAAATTAGGCCCCGAGGCCACACACAATTTATAAAGCAGATGCGCCTTAATGTCCTTTTCTCTTTTTAACTCGTGTGACTCTGTTGCGGTTCGCTGATTGCTTGACAGCTTATGGTAGGCTGCCCTATTGGTTTGCCTATTGACTTGCCCCTATGGCTTGGCTCCCATAATTGCTGCTTGCAGCTATATTTATATATATATATATATATATATATATTATTATTATTATTATATTTGTCTTACGTTTTTCATGGGGTGGGGGTGGTTAAAACCAAAACACCGCTGTCTGCCTGCCTGTTGCTTCTCCCGTAGCTCCGGTCTGAGCAAAAAAACTGTTGTATCCAAGCTATGTGTTGCAGTTTCCAACCTTTTCAATTGTTCCAAATGTTCTGATTACGTCCCAAATGTCATATTTTTGTAACGTTACAGTGTGACCATAAAATCATCTAAATGAAACGTCTCTATTTAGTTGTATAGGGAACGTTATTGTATCACCAAATTATATACAAACGTTCCGTTTTGGTCCAAATTGTCATTTCTTTGTAACGTTGCAGTTCAACCATAAAATAACTTGAATGGAATGTGTTCATAAGCCATAAAGTCTTATATGGAACGTTAACCAATTTAGACCCATATGTGAACATTCCAAATGTCCTCCGTTTGCAATGTTGCAGTGCGACCATAATATAACCAAATCGAAACGTTCACCAAGTGTCATAAAGGGAACTTTGCACTGCACCAAAAGATGTCATTTTAGGAAAGTCGCCAATGTTATGTAAAGGTTTGGAACATTCGTCACCTTTATAGAACTTATAAAGAACATTATGCAAAGTCCTCAGAACGTTCCCTTCTAAGTGGTTAAATGTGGCGCTGGACTGGACACACCGAAAAAATATATAAATTGTAGAAAATTGTGCTTTATATTGTAGATATTCTATTTTAGATATATATATTAGATCTTATTGCTTTAAATCTAGTCTAATCTAATACAGTTAAATCTATTCTTGTTCTCCGGTAATTTAGGCTAAAATGTTATGACTATGCGAGTGATTGGTGCCCTGATCCATCCTCAAGATAGTAAAATGCATGACGCGATGCACTCTTTTTAACATTAGAAAAGCTACGGACTAAATTTTACCTGGGGAGGTTTTTCCAATTGTACCCAATTCTTTTAATAATTAATTGAAGTCCCCCAGTCTTCTACTTTTCCTAAAATGGTGTTCTGTTGCACTCCATATTGTAAAAATATTGGTCAAGATAAAACCAGATTAAAAACACGGGCATAGATACCTATAGCCGCCACACCAGGTCAAATTTACCCGTTATCAAAACGCATTTATTTTTTCCAGGTTTTTATTTTTGCGCAGTCGCCTTTTACACATATACTGCTAGGTGACGGTACACAAGTCTGATCGAAATCTAGATTAATGCACCACAGACAATGCGTAACATTTGAAGAAACAGCTTTTATGTCTTCTGATGTTGCAGTCAGCAAGTGTACATTGTCTGAAGCGTGCACAGCGTGTTGCATACGGAGCATCCTTGGATGTGACACTTGTCACGAGTTGAATGTGATTATATGTAAGGGTTGTATACAGGGGAAATAACAGTGAGAGATGGAACGTTTCTGGTTCGAGCAATGGTTCAATACATTTCTGTCACGCTGTCGAGTAACCGATTTCGGGAGACCCTGCATTTCCTTTCTACTTATGATAAGGAGGAGACTATGTGCAATGCGGGTACACCACGTTGCGATCATGACGGTTGATGAAAACTGAATTTTACGCCAGACATTACTGGTGTGGATGAACAGCTGTTCTCTACTACAGTGAAGAGCCGCTAGCATTAGCTTAATTTAACCTACATGCCTAACAAGTGGGATCTTTGATCTTGGGATGCTTTCATTAATAGCCTATATTTGCGTGTTCTTAAAGACGCCCCTTTAGACCATAATGATAAATCTAGAGCACCAAAACACAGACAATTAAACAAACTAATTTTAGAAGACAATCAACGAATGTATTTTGATAAAGAAATGAACCACAGAAAATGAAATGCAGGGTCATTATGTTAAACCTAAGCCATTCATGTTATTATATACAGTGCATGACAGTCTATTATGCACACACACAGACCTCACAGCAATGCACAAAATACCACAAAATGCAACAATATTAAGTGGTGTAATTAGCAATTGGAGCATAAAATGTACCAATCCAATGCAGCAATTATGGCTATATTAAGTTTTGATGCCAAGACCTCTGTAGCATACCTGAATCTCCCAACAGTCCTAATTGCACTTAAATGCACTAAATTGGTTTTTACATATATATTGTATACAAAATATGCTAAACAAATATAGATTTTTCTAAAAGAAACCAATTTGTTGTTCATTAAATGATTACATTTCTTATTTGCTCTTTTGTGTCTGTACTATTACTCTTTACTATAGAAAAATAAAATCTAAAATGTACCTTTTTGTACACTACTTTTTAAAGTTTTTCCTGCCTAGGCCCCCAAAAGATCTGGGGCAGGCCCTGACTGATCCAGTCAAAACTCAGGTGTGGGTGATGAACGGCAACCTAGTGATCATACCTAGGGGATTGACAAGTCAGCAACAGCTGTTGGATGTGGTCGTAAACAGGCCATTTAAGGATAATCTGCCCAAGAGGAATTCAGAGTGGCTCCTTACAGGTAATCACGCATTAACACAGTTTGGAAAAATTCAGAAACCTGCAGTAAATCTGCTGTGAGCTGAGAGATGTGTGCATGGGATGCAATTTCCCCAGAGAGCATCAAACAGATTTAACCTCTTAATCACTAGCTCATTGGATTCGTTTTATTTCTCATAAAAGCATGCTTATACATTAATTGGTGTCAAATGAAGCCTGTAAGTCTCACATATGTAATTTTGGTATTTAACTGTAGGAAACACTTGAGATTTCAATTAAATTTAAATATTCCATGTGGATGACACTGCTTTTTAATAAAGGAAGCATCATAAACAGCGTAAATGTTTTTTTTCCATTTTCGCCTGACATAATGATATAATTTAATACTTTATTGGAATTATGCATCCAAACCGCTTTTACACCTTAGGACTAAAATACAACATCTGATGAAAGGTAAGGGAAAGTGTGTTGTTTCTATTTCGAAAAACGTAATTCGTGTCGCCGAGCTTTATAAGATGTTTTATCGTGCTATTTGGAAGCAGAGAATATGGCTAGGCCAACGCGAGTACTCTCTATCAGATGGTGTATGATAAGTATGTATTGCCTGACATCAAAAAGATTGCTATTTACGTGCGTGTCAACGTGCACATGCAATATTTTCACACGCAAATATGCGATATTGGTTTTAAAACCCTTGGAGTCCGAGTTGGGCAATATAGACCATAATGTGCAGGCATAATTCATATTTAAATATCTTTGAAACAATTTATGATTTTTACATTATCAAGAAAAATTGGCTGCCTGAAGGAGTTAACGCCCGGCGCACCTTTGCTGAAGCTTCTCCTTTTGTGTTATATATCTTTAGGAATCCGAATCGTCCATAGTATTTTTATTTATGAAGTTAAGTTAGATATTTTTAGAAATTTTACAGTAGTTATTTTCTTTCCCCTGCCTACTCTACAACAACCAAAAATACGTCGTCCTTTTGACCGGCGGTTGAGCTACTACTGGTATAAGCTTACATTAGCTACCGTACTGGTACTACCATCGGTGTGCCCAATTCAACACCAAGCCTTCCATCACCCATCTGGTGATATAAAAACCGGAGGGCCTGTGTTGTTTACTGGGACATATTCTACTTGTTTCTACTTGCTCCTGATTGATTCGGCAATTGCACTCATAATAAATTCACCGGACATCTACGATACCGCAACCTGACGTCTATGCCAGAGGATTATAATAACCAGAGGTCATATCCCTCCGCCACCAACTGCCATCATCTTGCCTGACTACAAACCCGATCTCTAAAACCTGCCTTAAAATTGCATTTTTCAATGTCCGATCCCTCTCTGATAAAGCCCCACTCATCCACGAATTTATAACTGACAAAAAACTTGACATTCTATGTCTAACGGAGACATGGCAAAAACAAAATAACTTTTTCCATCTTAATCAAGCCGCACCACCTGGATTTGTTTATATTTCTCATCCTGGCAGCACTGGACGTGGGGGTGGGGTTGCAGTTCTTCGCGTGACATTCTTAAAGACAGATCTGTTAGTATACCTGCATACGCTACCTTTTAATGTGTAGCCTTTAAACTCACTGGCTCCCAACCTCTGATTGTTCTAACTATATATAGAACTTCCAAACCATCTGACATGTTTTTAACAGAATTGTCCTCACAATTTGCTTTGATTAGTGCTAGAGGTGATTGTAGGTGATTTTAATATTCATGTTGACAGAACAGCTAGCTGCTCATTTGCTGCTGAATTTATATTGTTACTTGATGACCATGATTTCATCCAAAATGTCACTTTCCCCACTCACAACAAATGTCACATCATTGATCTAGTCTGCAACACTGGCGTTTCTCCTATCAATGTCACTGAGGGACACTTCCCCAGATCTGACCACAAACCCATTTTATTTTAAATATATGCCCCCCTCCCAAGGCAACAACCCAACTACTCCCATCAAATCTAGAATTATAAAAAACATTAAACCCACTCAACTCATGAACGTGATTGACACGTACCCCTGTACCACTTCTGTCCCCCCAGAACTCACCACTCACTACAATGACTGCCTTTCCTCGTCTCTGGATACCCTTGCTCCCCTCAAAACCCGCTCAGTCTCCTCCACCCACACTGCCCCCTGGTACACCCCTGAGCTACGGCAGCTGAAAGCTGCTGGACGGCGTCTTGAGCGTCTGTACAATAGGACTGAAGAAGCTCTCTCACAAGCTTACATGGATCACCTCTTAAATAACAAAACTGCCCTTTCAATAGCCAGATCTAACTATTACTCTGACATCATCAAATCTGGTAAAAACCCCAAAGTTCTTTTTTTAACAGTTACTCTAACCTCCTGATAACGCCCACACTGAACCTACGCCTGAATTATGCAATACATTTCTGGACTTTCAGAAGACCCCCATGAAGAACTCACTAAGAGAAGGAGTTACCCTGCCCGGAGGAAGCCCGGGGTCCCCGTCTGGA
>JAODTR010057643.1:0-14988 GCA_025399935.1 Amblyopsis rosae
ACTTTCACTGCCACCCATGTGGCAGCGCACCCGACCCCCACGGTTCCTCCCACGAGTGGTGGGCCCATAGGATGATCTTATCGCTATGTTCTCCGTAAATAATAAACTCTCAGGCCATAACAAACATCGATTCCATTCGATCATTTATGTTCTGTATTAAATCATTAATTAATTAATTAATTAATTAATTAATAATATTAACCACTGAATATTCTGAAATAAATATCAAATACACAAATCTGCTGGTTGTTGTTGAAGGTTGGTTTCAGACGGATACAATCAAATTGAAGGGCGACAACAAGGTGTTGACAAGGTCCCCATAGAAAAGGCCACGGGTGATTAAGACCTTGCCTGCAGAAACACTGGCCACACTGCCTCAGATCATTTTCAGGCTCTTTTGAGAAGACAAGTATAGATTTGCTTCTAAAGGGCAAGTCATTTCAAGTGTTGGGACAAAACCACAGCACACATCAGAGGGTTATGTGATGTTATCGCAGGCTATTCTCTGTGTGACATACATTGGACACATTTATTATGCGTATTCCACTTCCGCTTGGCAGTTGACGGAAGGGGGAAAAAAAATAACAGCCCTGTATGTAACATGCTAGCGTTGCATAGTGACTGATATCTCCTCAATAGAATATTCCGGCTCCGCTGCTCCTGGTATGACTAATTGATGAAGGTGACTTGGGATTTCAATGGCTTCAAGCGACGGTAAGGCTGAACTGGCGAGGGGCTTTTTGTTCCAAATTAGTCACACCTGTGGCTATTGCTATGGATCTAGCAACCAGGGAGTTACCCTCCACAGATGAGGTCCACGTATGACAGCCATTATGGGGTCTGTGTGAATCCACAGGGGTGCATGGCATTTGTACTGTGGAAGAGAATGATCTCATTTGTAGTTTGTGAGCTGCCTCCGATAGAACAGAGAAACACTGAACTTTGGCATTCATGTCACAGAAATAGAAATAATTTGAAAAATGTAATTTATTTATTTGATTTTGTGTGTCGTGTAATATTAATCTAATTATTACTGTATTATTATTTGTTGTTTGTTAAGTTTGTTGTGATGTTGTTAGACTTGCCATTTATAAATGGACATGACATTTTTTTCCCCATAACAGTAATCCTTTATCTTACAGGGAAAAACACTACTAATATTGCCTTAGGAAAGAGCAGTGCACTGATTTCACACCATAGCACACATAGCCAATACCGAGAGCAAGGATTGTTTGTTTATTCCTTGTTTGGATTTGTTCACTTCTGAGCTTTGGGGCATGAGATTAAAGAAATAAATGTTTACCAACTACTGTATGAAAATAGCAAGGATACAAATAACATGGATGAATCGCAGGCTCAGAAGAAACATGACCCATAATCATAGCCATGGACTTCTACATAGTATTGCAACATAATTACTTGACAATAGTATTTACCAAAGTAACTGAATGAGCAAATGGTGTGCCTCTCTGATCTAGCTATTGATATAAAACGCTATTTTACCATTCAAGGAAAATATATGATCTATCATTGCTTGAATACTACACTACACTATACTATAAACATACATCTCAAGATTTTAAAATGTAGACATGTCTGCACATACCGTGTATAGTTAAGTATTACATATTATTCTGGGCTATATAGTTCAATGTATGATTTATAAATATAGATATACATAGCTGTTGACTGTAAAATGAAAAAGTACCTGAGTTTGGCTTTGCCTTGTTTTATGACAGCAGTGCGATATGACTAGACATTTAAGTACACAATTAAAAACATGCCCTTTAATATGAAGTAGATTGCCTCTACTTTCTAATATTGTGCTGAGTGCTGAGGAACAACAGAACAGAGCGAGATAGACAATTATCAATGCTCTGTCAAACGGCCAATTTAAGATGCTAACAGTCCATTATCGAGGTATCAAGGAAGCTGGCTGCATGACAAAAAGTGTGTCAATCATTTCTGACGTTTCTTTGCTTAGATAATAGCACTGAGCTCTAGAGCCTACAAGATCCCAGCTATTGCACCCAGAAAGTCAGTGGCAGTATGTCTTAGGTTTCGCCAGTATCTGTAGCGATGGCGGGAAATCATGTGTGGCGAAGCTCAAAGACGACGTGTACGCTTTCCCTGGAGGTGGGGGAGGATAAATGTCCATGAGCGCTCCCCCATTAAGACAGTTTGGTCTACTCCAGAATGGAAATGAGGCGTGAGTGATATGATTTGTTGAGCCACTCCCTGGCTGCAGCCCAACCACGGCACTTCACACAGACATCACAACAGCCGACATTGCAGGCGCCCAACACCTCCGTAAGCAACGGTAAGCGTGCAATCATGAATACAAATGAACCTAAGGGTGCTTGTGTTGCAGTGGGAGCAAATATAATCAGATGCGCAATGCATTTCAAACTGTACTGAACTGTATGCTCATTCTGTGTCTGATTATTGTGACTGAAACAAAATGGCTGAGCCAAGTGGTTAGTATTGATATTTGACATGTGCGCACACACGCACACGCGCACACACACACACACACAGTAAGTACTAAACATTTGTTTGCAGTACAAACTTACACACAGAAGTAGTTAGACTAGTAGCAGAACATGTAGACAAGCAGATCAATAGCAGTAGTTAATGCATGCTATACTGTACTACTGCCAACATGATAACGACACATGGAGCAAGCCATGTGTTGAATTGCCCCACTCTCAGATTAAAACGATTCTCCACCCAATCCTTAACTGCTCTGTGATGATGAGGACTAAATGGGCTCATAACCCCCATAAGCACCTGCTGCAATAGCAGGCCCATTACCATTACTACACCACAACTGTAATGGCTGCCACTCAACACCATTATGAGAGGCTGCCCCCACCAATGCACCCATGAAGGCGGCTAATGCAGTCACAACTTTCTTGTACAACCTCCACTATGGCCAATGGCTCTTGGAGCCATATGAATGAACTCTGCGACCATTGCAGGATGTGAATAGCGTACAATAGAGTGCTTCGCCATGCCTTGTGTCTAGGCTGTGTTTAGATGTTTTTGTCTGCCAGTCAGGTTTGGACCTCATCACTGATTCCCCAAATGATTGGCTCAGGCATATCAGGTGACATCCTCTCGCCAAAGAACCATTTGTCAGTTAACTCGAACCAGACAGTGCCAATTACAGGTAAATCTAAGACGGGATTAGGCAATATGCAACTAGTGATTGTTTACAAGGCTCAAGTGAGCAGCGATGGCGGATCGGGAAAGATTCAATTTAAGGCTCCAGCCGGGGCTGCCCTCTCTCACCGCTCTTATCGACATCATTCGTTTTGCATTTACTGTGAGCGAGTGGAATATTATTGACTTGCTGGAAGCCGGAAAAACAAAAGAATAGGTGTGATGTATTTTTCCACTTCAATGTCCAATACCCCATATCTAACAGGACAAGTAAGCAATGCGTCAAACCGGCTTGATTTGAGATGTGAAATCTAGATGGACCATTACACCGCTTGGGTTTTTGACTGTTCTGCTATGGCAGTACAAACTGTCACTTCATGATAGCAGCAAATGATAGTGAAGTATTAACTGTTTCCCACACATCTGGACGCATTCACTATGGCAACTAACTGTCTACCTCTCTGTGTGAATTCTATTTTACTCTGTGGAGGACGATGGCAAAACATTCCCCAAGGATGGCAGGTGTTCATTTACATTTCCAGTCCTTCGTTTTTTTAACAAGCAGAAATGCACTACTTTTTTGAAAGCTGTAATTATCGACACACGTTTTTCTTTCCCCTCATTTCACAAATAAATAATCACACATGTAGTCTGTATCACTAAAAAAGGCACAAAGAACCTTAGAATAGCAATACACATCCAGTCACTGAGACATGACACTATACAGCATTCATGGGAGGTTATCTAATGCTCTATGTATATGGAACAAATTAACATTTTTAAATATATATGTCCACTGCTATACTAGATTACACGGCCTTGTATTTTCATGGCTGTATAGCAGAAACTGCCTAAGGGGGCCTTTGCTTGTCACTGAAGGCTTTGGGGAGGAGGCCGATGCACTACAACAGTCATATATCACAATCCCACAGAGTGCCTGCACGCCCAACCACACACAGTAAATACAGATGCATCGCACGCACATGCACAAACGTAACCACACCTATAGCTACAGTATAGGTGTGGTTACGGCATTAGGCAATATGGCTTTAAATCAATATCACAATCATTTCACACATTCATCTTGATAAATACATTAGCTGGATATGAGGACTGGGTGTTCTTTGAAGGAGACATCTTCTATGAAATAGCCAAACATACTGTCCCAACAAAATTATATCAGTGGGATATTTTTACAACATTTCCAGCAAGCCCTCACACCATATATACAGTAAAACAACCATTGCTATATTGTCCAATTTAATATCTAACAGTTACTCCATTCGTGCTGAGTTTCAGGTGGTGATGCACTTATTTTCACGTCCTAATTTAACTGGCTATGTGACTAGGATATAGGATCAGAACTGATGTCACACCGTGTGGCTGAATCTCTGTCTTGTTTTACACATTCATCTTTTCTGTTTCAGAGGGACATTTATGACTAAATGACTGCAAAGATTGTCCAACTCTTTCATGTCCGCTGCAGACAACACAGTTGACCACGCAGACGGAAAAATGTGAATTGTTGTAACATAGGGAACGTTTACAAAAACACAAATAAATACACAAGGAGACCAAGGTTAGGCGTAGAGGTTGTTCTTATTGACAGAGGTTAGATGAGATACTGTAAGTGATGGGATGCAGTGTAAACACGAAGAAATGAATCTGCAGGCATGTACGCACACGGAGTGAAGCAGACTGCTATTTCCTAATATTTATGGAGCTAAATCCTTTACAGGGTGAGCATTCTGGCAGTTACAGCCTCTCCATCTTGGACTAGAAACAAGATGACTGTAACACCATGCGACCGCTTGGCGTGAAAAGCGAAATAACACAATTAACAAATATCAAGCAACTCTGTCTACACGCAGTGTGCGATGTACAGTACCTTCTCTCAAATGTTCTCAACGCACCAACACAGATGCGCGTGCTTGCCAACTACACTGCGATATACACAGACATCTAATGCAGCGGTGACACAATCTTCTTCTCTTAACCTGTCTTCACTCCAGTACCGTTACGTGAAGCATGTGGGGGCCAAAGAAGAATCAATAGGTGATGTTTAGGCATAGCTAAAAATCTTTGATCCCATCCATATGTGTTTAAAGATTTATGCGCAGCCATTAGCTTGTGGTAAGTTGGCTTTAAAAGAGAACCGCAGAGGAGAAACCATTAAAGTTAGTCTGGGACGGCAGGGATTTCAGTGTGCTTGAAGCATGCCCTAGTTATTTTCACGCAGCAGTCAAGCACATTAGACTTTGACATTTCATTTTTTTTAATTTGGCAATTATGCAAGAGACACAAAAGCAATAAAACACATGCGGTGGGTGTACTCTTCTACTGGTACAGACAGTAAGTGACACCAATTAGCATACTGTACAACGTTATGAATTAACATATTCATACACACGCATGACGATGGTCAAAATGTCACAACTTGGGAAGATTCCCAGCCAGAAGGTCACCGGTTCCATGCCCTGCCGTGCCCGGCCATCCTTGAGCAAGACGACTAGAGAGGAACGATTGAACACACCACAGACTTAAATAGATCGTATAAACTCTGAACAACTGTGTAGGTCACAGTTTCCAGGTCAGAAGGTCTATTGCACTCAAATGGAGTAATAGCTCTATATCATTGTATCAAAGGGAGACCCATGATTGTATTGTAGGTTTTGACCCTTGCTCTGTAAGGAGGAGCAAGTCACCAGGCACACACATACTGTAGTCTACATTCCAACAGAAGTGACTCTGCTATACTGAGGCATTATTGTGAAATGTCACATGTAAATTGAGTAGTTTCAAATTGACGCATACATCCTCCACGCGCATATCCACCACCTGACTCCAGTGAAACCCTGATTAGGCCTCTCCACCGGGCTGAGTCCATTTCTACTCTGTACAGTGAGAAATCACCTAGTCATCCTCAGACTATTACAGAGTAATTGGCCTTTTAAAGAGGAGGCTCCGCCATGTGAAACTGTGTAACTGAGAATGATTCCCCATTCCTCCATTCAACCCCCCCCCCCCATCTTCTCTGGTCAGTCTCTCTCCCTCTCCCTCTCTCTCACTCCATCACCGTATCTCTTATTGAATTCTTCACCGTCTTCTGCCCGCGCTCATTGACCTCTGAAGGCTCAGCGGTGTAACAGCAGCCCTTCTGAGCTTTCCCTATTCAGCACCGGACAGCTCCGAGGCTTCAGACTAATGCAGACGGCGTCCGTCCAGCTTGGGCTTAGCAGTGGGCTACGTCGTGCATACCCCGCTCATTAGGACAACTGAAAATGTCACATGATCGATCACGCTGAGCAGCAACGCCCCCACCTGGCATACAGCACGGACACATTTAGGTCATTTACAGTCAGCAGTTGTACTCTGAATGCCTACAGTCGGCCACACACTGCAAGCATTGTGCGTCTACACAAAGGAGGATAGTAAGGAACAAGTGTTAAGTTTGTAGTGGAAAGAATACACCGTATGCCCACAGCATACAGCACACTAGGAATGCTGTTTAGAGTATGCAGTGCACCAGCATCATCTGTTGCCTACATGTAATATTCAACAAACGTTATGAGGTCTAACTCGCCCGAGGGTGCAGAATTTAGGAACCTATGCTTTTATGATGTTTTTTGTTTTTTTTTTACATTTCAAATACATAGAAGATTAATGTCGATTAATGAAAAACTTCACCTCTCACTAAAGAGATTTAGAAGAGATTCATTATATTTTTATTACATTTATTAGATCATCTGCCGTGCCGTGCCTTGACTATTTAATAAAAAGTGCTGCTGTAGCATTAGACAGAAAACCCGTTTTTATTTTTGAGAGTACAAGCTGTGTGTCTATTTTCAAGATGGAGGTTTTCAGTCTACCAGGAAAGTGATATGGGTGAAGGAGAGGAGGGGGGGGGGGCGGGGGGCATGCATCAAGCACATCAGCACATTAGCAGACTGTTTGGCTTGGAGAGCGTCAGCGGACCTCTAGGGAGACCAACTGCAGAGCCTACAGTCTGTGTGTGTGTGTGTGTGTGTGTGTGTGTGTGGGAGAGCGAGAAAAAGAGAGAGAGAGAGAGAGAGAGATAGAGAGAGAGAACTGTCAGAAAGCATGTCAATGCTTGCATGTTGGACGCGCCCACGTGTGACTTTGTGTGCACGCGTCTCTGCGCACTTTGTGATGTGTGCAGGTGTGGAGGCATAGGCATGGAGAGAGAGAGAAACAGCTCCAGGCCCTGAGTAGAGGCTGCTGAGAAATGACACCTTAAACAAAATGCATTCAGAATATTTAACACGTTAACCCCCCCCCCAACCCCCCACTGAAGCAGCATGAGTGGGGGGCACAGAGAGCATTGTGTTTGGGGGCAATAATACAGTATGCACTCTGTGATATTAACAGTGGCAAAGGATCGTTTTACATAACCTATTAGCACCAGCATTATTTGCATAGCATTAGCACCATTAACACCATTGAAAGGATGGACAAATCTCTGCACATATAATTAAACATAATGTAACTAGGCTTGCATGAGAGAATTTTGAAAAGGATTTGATACAAATCTGAAAGTCTGGCATATCATGGAACTCCAGAAAGGGATCATTATCATGGTCCCCTGCCAAGAGGGTCCCAACCCCCTCGCTAGGAACCACTGGCCTAGTTGTTAAAGAGCCCCTGTTGGACAAAAAAAAAATTATGTTTTTGACACTTAGGACAGCTTGCAAAAACAGTTCTGCCCAAGCATCCTTGAGCATAACACTAAATTCACCTGACGTCCAATAGTAATATTTTGTAGCTTGGCATATTATGTTGACCCTTCCCGGAAGGGCAAAATAAACATTAATAATGTAAATAAAATAAACAATACACATACTGTATGTTCAAGGCTGGGTATGTAACTTTTTCTTTTAGCAAACTTCAAAAGGGGGTGCTGGGAGAATATTAGGACACTGACATAAAAATAAACAGCATATACTGTAGGCCTATTTCATGTATAATCCATGGACAGCACTCACCAGATGAGATGATACGTTGTTATGTTATCTAAGAGTCAGTCCATAACTTATTTAAAAAGCTTGATGCATATAGTACTAAACTTCTGTAGATGGGGTCTTATTTCGTATCAAAAGGCATTTACGGGGACAAATGTAGACCTATAACACTCATAAACATACACAGGAGATCAGAGCCTGACTATCCTCTTAGGTTGGATTTACTTGCTAGTGACTATTGGACACATACAGAACGTATACGTTAATATATGATGCATGTCCGCTGGTAAGTCTTTAGGCTTTGTCCTAAGCTAGCATGATAGATGTCACAGGTTGAAAAATGGAAACACAACAGAAGTCAGAATGGATTTTCTGACACTTGAAAGCCGCGCCTTTGCGGCAGATGAGGCACAGCTGAGCTTGGGTCAGCACTGCTGGAAAATGTCTTAATTTCTTTTTTTTTATCACGAAGAAGCAACACAAGTGTAAAGAACTACACCTCATATCAGCAGACATACAGATATAACACCAAGGCAGAAGTGGACAGTGTGCAAGACAAGGTCAAGAACCGGCAATGCCTGCATGGACTAATGAGGCGGTCACATCTACAGTACAGAAATGTGAGCAAAGATTTGCTGCAGTTACGTTTCCATTCAAACTAGGCGAAGGGCTAAATTACATTATTTCCTGTTGCGAAGAAAATCAGTTCTTCGCCTTCGATGAAACACTGTTGCACTCTGACCCACCAATTCGCACTATAAGCCAGTTTAAATAGCCTAGGTAGACAAATGACGACACACACAGTGACAAGACAATATACACAGGGCAAAGAAAGTAATGGATTGCTAAATAAAATGCAGTTTGGCTTCGGTATCTGCAGAATGTCATGGAAACATTGAGATTTGAAAGCTACCTAAATATACCGTAAACACAGCAGTCCATAGTAGATATATAGCATGCAGTTATGCTAATATAATATGGAGCATCATAATACTGTATAACGTAATGTCTTCCAGCAGCTATCACTGTGAGAAGACAGAGACATTTTGGACAGAGGACAAAGCTTTTAGTGGAAGAGAGAGAGAGCGAGAGAGAGCAGTAATAGGTTTTCATCTGAAATATTAAAGGCCTCCGCATTAATCTGTCTTTCCATTCCCTGGGGCATTGGCGGAGGCTCTCACTGTCCCAGAGTTCCCTGAGAAAGGACAGGGGATAGCTCACCTCTATCTCCCCAGGCCAAATCCCCCTGCTCGTCTCTCCCTTGAGAGTGATCTTTGTATGGGAATGGGAGTGAGGTCTCATTGAGATGGCTTCCCCCTCGTCCGCAAGCAATGAACGTCCAGCCAAATTTGAAACTGATTTTGAACTAAATCATTGTATCAAAGACATGAGTGGTTTCTGCAATGATACATTACTGCAAAATCAAAGTCGTGACAGCATATCCTAATTTTAGCCGCAAGACCGTTGTAGAAGTGTGAGATTATATGTTTCATTTTACTTAATTAAAGATTCTTACCCAGCGCATGAATTAAAAAATAAATAAAATAAACTTTTAAAAGGCAAAGACTGATAAAGGAACCAGAGGATAACCACACCTTTAACACTGAAAGACGTGGATAAATGTTGTCAAACCTGAGAATCTTAGCCTTTACCACGTATTTCTAATGTTTTACTGGAATCTCATTAAAAGTACCTGTACCACCCTCACCCTTTATATGGGTCACCAAAACCCACAACAGCATCTGGCCTAGCTAGCTATCATATCTCTAGCTCTCCCTTTTCTAAAGACAGACTCGCACAGGCAACACACATACATGCATGGACAGTAGGCATGCGCCAGCTGGTAAGGATTACCCAAACACAGGTCTATTTTCTGATTTACAACCAGCCGTTGATGTCCTAGTTTTGACCTAAAGTACAGGAGAGTAAGTGGATTTGAGTTTGGGTGGGGCTGGCGGGGGAGTGAGATGTTAAAGAGGACACTATGTAAATAAAGGGGGTTAACAACAGTTTGTGTCTGAAACCAGTACACTGTTCCCTATCCTTCTCTCTACAGCCGTACAGAGGTTTTTTTTATTCATGTATTTATTTATTATGGATGGACCATTTTGTCTCTACCACCCACCCACTATAGTCTGTAGTGGGTATTATAGTATATATCAAATCATACTCAATCGCCTTAAATGTACACAAATTAAGCAGAGAGCAAGAGACATTGCTGGGACAAAAATGTCACAATTGGCTCTTGCAATTGACATTTAACAAAAAAAATGCTGTATTGCCCAAAACATGATGCTGTGGTACACACACTGCAATTATGGCCTGCTGGAAAGCAACTCAAACAAGGGGATGCATGCCTGCTGTCAGACACAACATGGCTTGTGTCTTGCGCTGCACCTCCTTATCTGGGCAACCCCTGACCCAGCCAACACAAGAGGAACGTTCCGGAGCTTGCCCTTGCTGTTGTCGTTTTTAATCAAAATGGCTTCTAATACACAGAACATTTATAGAGAAGTCCATCTCTCCATCTCCCTTGTTCCATCAGCCTTCTGTAGTCCCTTCAATCTCACATTACCAAATATCAACTTAGTCTTCGTTCAAGACAAAGTCCCTCCAACTCGCACATGAACACACACGCGTGCACGCGCATGCATACACACACACAAGCCTGCGCGGCCATGTAGAACAACATGCACCAAGAAACAGCCGAGCTAATATTTCTAGCTGGGACAAAGAGCGACCCCAGCAATTGCTCTCTCCCAACTGAGCCATTATGAAATATTCTATCATATCCCTGAAGCGCGCCAGCCTCCAACAGGGATCAAAGACTATACATTACAGCAGAGATGTGCCGCTATTAGCGCCTTAGATCGGCTGAGTCTCGCTACTGACACTTTCAAGCCCCCAATCCTTGATTTTCTTTCTATTAATAGCTGTCATGAGAAAATAAATAGCAGAGTTTATTTCCATTCCCATAATTATAGGTCCATAGCAGGAGAGGACACATGAAGTGAAAAGGGACAATTAGGCAGAATGATGGACAGTTCCTGGTGTTCTTTTCCTTTTGATGATGACGACTGATTAATAAAAATATTGATAGTATTCATTATTGGCTGAAATTTAACAGATTGGTTGTTGGACACTATTGTTGGACACTATGTTGGACAATATTTTGTATTAGAAGGGCAAAAGCCTACAGTGTTTGTTGCTCTAGCCAATGGCAAACCTGCCAACCTTGGACAACTCTTTAGAGTACCAGGTGTGCGCAGCAAACAGGAGATTTAACTCTCGTGTGCAGCAGGTACCGAAATCGTTTTTTTCATATACAATATAGTGTCGATCACAATTATAGAATTGTACCAAATCGATAAGCCTATATAAGAGGTTGGAATACATTCTGTTCTTGACAGAATAAAATTTACACATGTTAATCCGTAAATTAAAGTACAAAATACATTATATGATAGCATGGTCACTTCTACTTGTATTAAAAAATGAACTTTTTGGGGTTTAGGGTTACTGCTGCTCTCATCAGTCTCCGCACTCATCATCTGACAAAGCTTTAGTGACTTTACTGCAACAATGATTTGCTAAATTAGTTACTAATTATTACATGAGACCTAGGATATGCTTAATTCTTTTTTTATGAGCACATGTGCTTTGACAAACAAACAGGCCTATTGATCACAACTTGTCACAACGGTCCACACTGGTCGGATCGGCCTGGAATGGACCGGCTGTCCGTCCCTGCCTTCAACACTGACTTGCAAAGGGATACCGTATCGGTGTCTGTCCAGTTACCTGATGAAGAGTGCATCTTGAAATGACAGCCACATTCTGCTTAGCACAGCATCTGAATATATTTTACGTACTGTAGGTGGGTAAAGGCAAGGGGGGTTGAATTGATTAAATACGGTACGATTGGTCAAACTCTTTTGGTTTTCGGCAGGCTAGAGGCTTGTTGGTCAAACCAAATATATTCTAGAAGTTAACGGTATCTGATCATACTTCTGTACTTGAGCTTTTTGCATATTTTCGAGTGACAACTCGTACCAAGTCGAAAGGAGCCAGTTGAGGTGGTACGGGCATCTAGTTAGGATGCACCCTGGGCGCCTCCCTTGGGAGGTGTTCCAGGCACGTCCAGCTGGAAGGAGGCCTCGGGGAAGACCCAGGACTTGGTGGAGAGATTATATTGCCACACTGGCCTGGGAACATCTCGGGATCCCCCAATCAGAGCTTGCTATTGTGGCTCGGGAAAGGGAAGTTTGGGGTCCCTTGCTGGAGTTGCTGCCTCCGCGACCCGACTCTGGATAAGCGGGAGAAGATGGATGGATGGAAATCGTACCAGCATACTTTGATGTCAAAATGCGTACCTGCTATGCAAAATGCATACAGGTTGGCAGGTTTGCAATGGCAGATACAGCTCTTATACCTAAGAACTTCCAAAAAGCAATATACAATATAGAGTCATGCTGCTACTTTGCTCAATATAATCTCTAATGTACTTTGTACTTTGTACTTGTACACAGTACACAGAAAACCTGCATGTGCAGTGCCTCATTTACCATAAAATCTGCCTGAAAGTAATTTCATATCAGATCACTTAATATCCCATCATAATATCAGAAAAAGTACATTGGCCATAATGACCATGATGGTGCATAATGCAGACCAATAGGCTTTCAAACATAATTTAATAAGTTTTTGGACAATAATGGAGTTCTAAGGCCTCTATGGTAAACGCTATGTCTGCTGTCAGCTAGATCGATAATACTTAGTGGGTGAAAGAAATTGTAGGGCTCACTCTTTTAATATGTCTGCAATAAGAAAAATATGATATTGCAGTGCCTTATCCTTTAATATGACTTGGTAGCCTGCAAGTTACATTTTTAAATCCACTGAAACACGGACTATTATCCTTAGGGTAATAAAGTTTGAAAATTAAAATGACAGTGGATTAGAGGTAGCCATTTTCAATTGAATATCTGGATGTGTTGCAAAAATTATTTAAACAAACAAATCTCAATTTAATTAAAAGCTGAAGGTTGGCTTAAGTCAAAGTCCTCAGCATTGTGCCAGCCAAGCTACCACGTCAAAAAGCTCCAGTGTCGCAGCCTTGTAAAAGGTCCTTCAGGATAAAACCCTACCATAGTGCCTTTGTACACAGTGTGCAGCATTTCACCATGCGCACCTATTCAACAGATCAAAACCGGTCCTGCGTATTTTTCAGGTTGTAATCCTCACAGTCAGTCTGTGACAAGTGTTTTATGGAGAGGAGCACTGTTGTTCAGGATGTCCTATCAATGATTCAATTCAGCACATCAGACGGAATGCAGAAGGAGAGAAAGCTGTGTCTGCCAGGATGTTTCATTATATAATTCATGTACGTGACGGGTCGGGTACAAATCTCTGATATGCCCATTTACCTGGGTGAGGGTACAGCTGGCACCTCTTGCCACTATAGCTAACTTACTAAATAGTAAATAAATAAATAAAATAATAAAGAACTAACTTTAATAACATAAAATTAAATAACATTTTATAATTGTATTGTGCTATTTAACAATTAAATTGCAACACATTTAACTTCCTCTAAATGACTTATTCAGAACAACACAAGTTACTTATGGCTACAGAACTGACATTGCAATACCATTTAATATATTTACTTAATTGTTCCCATGGGGACATTTGTTCCAGGCTCCCAGTGTTGCATAATCCCAGTGCTATATAATCATATGGCACACCTGACTGCTGGCCTGGTATTCATCCTTGGCTGGCTGGCAATAGAGTAATTCTCTTTAACTTGCGTTGACCTAGTTACCATTTTTACCACCAACAACAGCCGCACAGTCCAAAACGTGTGTTCTAATCATCTAACTTGGCCCAACAAATGCACAGAAGGGAACTGCCGTGTAAGATAGGAGATTAGAGTGTGGCGTGCATTCTGGGGCAGGCGTGAGGCAAGGGGCTTTTGTCTCGTTATCTTCGGAAGTGAGTTGACATTATCCCCATGGGTAAGGTTTTACCATGCATGGATTACCTCACGAGTCAGGCTGCCCTACCTTACCAGGAACCACAACATCAGAGGACCTAGCCTGATCCCTGTCTGCATGGTGGCTCCCCTCCCCTACTAAGCCTCTCTTCATCAGTCATCTCATTGTCATACCTGAAGGTTTCTACACGGTTTGCTACAATCAGTAGAGGGCAGAATGTCATCTTTGAACGGACACAAATCCTCCAGCTCAATATGATAACTGCTTACGTTTGTGATAATGTCAGGACACATTGTGCAGTATTATCTATCACCTTTTAATATGGAATACGGGAGGTAAAGAACTGTAGTGTTGGTTGGTTAGTTGTTAACTATACTGTGCGGTGATGATTTATTTAGTCTGTATAGTAGTCCTATGTTCACACAGTGTAGATGGTGTGAAAATAACCTTTTGTAAAGGTGAGGGACATATCGGTGCAATGAAAAGTGACAGGAAATATTTCTGCAACCATTATACAAATGTAAAGCATAACGCGTTACAGAGCTATCTGATGCAACACCTTACTAGAATAAGTAATACAAATTAAGATACAATACGGAATATAAATGTCAACCAAAAATGTGTGGCTGTCTTCATAGTTGTTAATCCCCAAAAGAAAAACATGAAAGAAACTGTTCGTGTGGTGTAAAAAGGAATGCTAAGGACAGCTAATGCTAGTAGCATTAGCTGTTTGTGAAAGACAGACATGTCGACACGAGGAAGAAACTCAAGTAAAAACAGTGAAAACTAAGTTTAAAGACAAGGCCTCAGGGTGCCAGAGGATACACAGAGAGGTGACCTCCATCTTC
>JAODTR010057654.1:0-17308 GCA_025399935.1 Amblyopsis rosae
AAAGTACCATTAATACCATGAGTGTAGTCCCGTAACCATCCCAATGTAAAGTACCATTAATACCATGAGTGTAGTCCCTGAACCATCGCAATGTAAAGGACCATTAATACCATGAGTGTAGTCCCTGAACCATCCCAATGTAAAGTATAATTAAGACCAAGAACATTTAATAAAGTTCCTCTATTTGGATAGTTTAAACATTTCTGACTTCCTCTGGTAGGTATAGGGGCTTTTAAAATGTTCATACATTTCTTTATATGGGTAGTGTGTGTGTGTGTAGTGCGTGTGTGGGTGCGTGTGCAGGTCTGTGTGCGTGTGCCCAGTCATTTCATGCCATCTGTACTATATAAGTTAGGCTACTGTACTTAGCTGATGTTGACTGGGAAACTAAAGAACTTTGAATTAGGTCCTAAATCCTTAATGAAATTTGTAAAATATTAATATCATATTTTGACATTTCTTGTAGGCAGTGTTTGGCAAGTTACTCAGGAATTGTAATACATTGTTATGTACGTATTACTATATTACTTTCACAATCACTACCCTGTCTCGCTCTTTCTGAACAATGACAACCTGTGTAGCCAGCTCATTTTATAATTGAATACTCTTTATTGGACCAATAAAGAACCTTAGGAGTCAACAGTCAGCCAAAGTGAAAACATTGCAGCCTCTCAAACCAGATGATTGGACAGGTTGGTTCAATTAGCCTACATGAACTTTGATAGGACCACATGTCTTGTTCTTGTAACACAGTAATGCAGCATTACTTGTAATGTAATATTATTACTGTTTTGTAAAAAGGAATTAGTTACACTACTAGGTAGTGGGGGGGCAGGATGATTTAGTGGTCTGGGTGTTGTACTTCCAGCTGGAAGGTCATGGGTTCAAACCCCAGTGCTGGCCTACCTGTAAGCATCCTTGAGCAAGATGCCTAACCCCCTAACTGCTCCCGGTGGTTCGTCACACCTTGCATGGCAGCAATCACCGTGTGTGTGAATGTCAGGCAAAATACTGTAAAGCGTTATATAAATGCACCCATTTACCATTTACTACTAGTTACTGGAAAAAATAATATTGCCCAACACTGATTATATGTCGTTAGAATTTGGATTATTTTTGTCAGTGGAAGTCAGGAACAAGTGAGGGAATTTGACCTTTGACTTAAGAGTGAGACCCCTGTAATAATGTGTATCCAAAACGACATACAGTACATATACAATAACAAGGATTCCAAGGAGCAGGTGTACGTGTTGCGTACCGTCAGGCCCACTCCGGGGAACACCCAGACCGCTAGCCTAGCCTACCCTGCCCTCCTCTCACACCGGTGGCGTTCCTCCGCTCTCCTTGGCCTCGGCTGCCTCCTCGGGGGTGACTCCTTCTCCCTTCCTCTCTCAATCACACGCCGACGCTCAGAGCCCCCCGCGCTAAGAGGCCCCTCAACACCTGAATGCTAACGTTCATTACATTGGTAGCCTGGTGTGACCAGGCCCAATATTCACTTTCCATTTGGAAACGTTAAGCCTCCTACTGGGCGTAGACCAGTGTTGCTACAACTGTTTTGATCGCCTCATCTAGCTCTACCATCATTGCAGTACCTCACTTCGCCTGTAATGCCCCCCTATGCCTTTATATCAATATAATGGGATAAATGCATTGCTAATGTGTATTCTTATTTATGAGGTATAAAACAATTCACCGTACAGTTGGCATGAACTGTACTGTACATGAACTGACTAGCTATGGAGACCAAAACCGCTTTTTTATTTTTGCTGTAAAGTCAGACATTTTAAAATTGCAGTCTATGGGGATTGGCTCCCTTTTGCAGCCAGCCTCACTCGGCCATTCGATGATGTAGCACTTCCGCGTAGTACTCCTTTCTCACCACCGGAAGGGGATTACAGTGTAGCTGCTGTCCTCCCAGCTGGTAATTACCAGGCCATTAGCCCCGGGTTACCAGTGTCTACCGCTGCCTGCTCAGTCCTCTGACTCCATCTTTCTTACATCGGCCCTTTATATGCCCTTGCCCTCGCTCGCCCATCATCTGTCCGTCACTCAGTCTTCCCAGCTTGCCAGATGCATTGTCTGGCTCGCTCCCTCGCTCCCGGGACTCGGCGCCTTGATTGCCCTTGCCTGAGTGGGGAAATTTCTGTCAAGATTAATGCGTTGCCCCCTCATTTTCCAAAATGGTCTCTGTCTCCGGCATATGAAAGAGATCTGTGTTTCTTTGGCAACCGTGAACTGCCGGAAGAGAGAGACTGAAATAAAAGGTTAAGAGAAACGAGGCAATTTGACGGAATGAACAGTTGGTACAGTTCCTTCGGCGGGAATTATTTTAAACGAGCATTACTGCACTTTTAGAATATTTCAAATTATAAGTAGTTGGAACGGTTGGAAACTCGTGGCCTATGTGAATTGACCTTAGCTCAGCAAAAATGCACTGATATTTATAGAGATCTCGGCAGTAGACGGGAGACAAAAAACACTAGAGATTCACAATCTAGAGCCCAGGGCTCCTGTGTAATGTTCTCCCCGGGGTTTCCGTCTGATAACTTCTCTGAGGTGAACTGCTACTTGCACAGAGAACACATGGCACAACTTCCACTGTGGGGAACACTTTCCAGCCTTCGACGATGAGAGCCACTGCTACCTCAACTCCAGGTAACGAATGTAGAGCTCAAACTCAAGGACACCTGTTCCCACCCTGCAAAGCTGCTCTCTGTCCGGTGCTTTTGGTAGGGAAAAGCCCCGAAGGAATGTTCAGATAACGCCACCCCTCCACTCCCCCTTAAAAAAATAAAGATCTCAATAATGATGATGGGGTTGAGTGGAATAATTTTGGGTTATCCGGGGCACAGATTTTGGATGGAGAGTTGTAAAAGCGTATCTCTGTATGTGGCGTAATTAGTGAGTGATTATAATGAGCCCCAATCAGAGTACCTGTGAAAATTAGCTTGACTGTGAGCATTAATGAACTCATTTTGGCTCATAACATCGGGTTGAGATTAAATCCACTTCATCTGATGAAGTGGGGGCAACGGGGCCAGCTATACCCAGCCCACTGTATAGTTTAATGTGCACGGACGCACACTTACTGTACTGTATGGAACAGGACATATCAGGTTTCATTCTACAGCAGAAACCCTTCAACCAACCCAAATAATTTATAAAAATTCCCCATTCTTCGGTAAATTATGTTTTTCCAGGGAAATGGAGACATCGTTCTATCGACACAGCCTGGCAACGTCTTGTGCTAAGCCTCGAGTCACTGCGTAGGTATTACACTCCATTCTGCCCTTCTACAATACGGAAGTTCCCAAATCTGCAGTTCCTCGAATGGCCACTTGAAGCTGTTTGCAAAAGAAAGTCAGTCCCCACAGACCCCCATGTTAAAATGTCAGACTTCACACTACATACATAGTATTTATATTATAGCTAGTCTCCCCGTTCATGACAACTCTACAGTGGGGCAAATCTTTAACTAATAATATTAAACCCGTTTTAATTATGGGTAGCACGGAATTACAGACAGTCAGGCACTGCCAAGATGGAGATGTTCTTGGGGCAGGATGGTCTAGTGGTCTGTGTGTTGGACTGCCAGCCGGAAGGTTATGGGTTTAAACCCCGGTGCTGACCTACCTGTAAGCATCCTTGAGCAAGATGCCTAACCCCCTAACTGCTCCCAGTGGTTGGTTGCACCTTGTATGGCAGCAATCACCATCAGTGTATGAATGTGTGTGTGACTGGGTGAATGTGAGGCTAAATACTGTAAAGTGCTTTGAATTAGAGCACTATATAAATGCAGTCCATTTACCATTTCTTCAGAAAACCTATGGGTGACACCATGGCTGGTTTATCCATATATTTATACAGTATGGTTCTGCCTTGTCAACTCAGACACACAAGTCTGTTTGAACCGGCCTCCCATTCAAACAGCGATATGGTGGATTCAACTCCACCCAGCGCATTAAAAAACAAAGTTTCTTCTGCAAAACCTCATTATAGCCTCGCCCCTATAGTATAGCTTGGAAATCAATTACTGATTAATAATGCACTGTGCCTAAGCTGCTATTAGGCAAAGCTATATCTGACACCCGGCATCTTGTGCTTATTTGATAAAGGAGAAATAATCACATCTCAGATCAACCACGGCTCACATTAATTAGCCCCCAAGTGATCTGAGAGTTTTTTTAGGCCCCTAACAAGATTAATAGCACCCGGAAGGCGGTATGAACTTGCGGCGTGCATTGCCACTGCAACGCTAAGGGCATGCTGATGATGACCACGGAACGGAGACAGCGCTCAGACATGGCCCTGGGCCTTCCCTGGGATGGCAGATGTTTTGGCATCACGTTAGCCGCTGTTAGCATCGGTGTCAGTAAACTACTCTACTCATGAGAACATCGGGACAACCTCAACCTGGAACGAGAGGGTGGTGGTTGTTTTCCAAGCCTGTCAGCTCTAATCAGCGCCCTGCTGCCACACTTTTCACCACAGCGGAGGCTGATGGTGTATTTTTGGGAAGGGAACATGGTGCTATGGCAGCGCAGAGCCTCGCTTATCACAATGCAGTGGGAAACCATTGTGGATGGTGTGTGTGTGGGGAGGGGGTACTTATGGTTATTGAGCAGCTTGTCTGCATTGGGGGGGTGGGGGGGACAGATGGGTCCTCGACCGGCACTTCCTCGGCTACCTCGTTTGCTGATGTCCAAGTTGATGGCGCTCCTGTGGGTTTTCCCATGTGAAAATTTGGCGCGCGTGTGTGTGTGTGTGTGTGTGTGTGTGTGTGTGTGTGTGTGAGGGCTGTGTGTGTGTGTGTGTGTGTGAGGGCTGGGTGTGTGTGTGTGTGTGTGTATTTTTTACAAAGGCTGGCATTTTGCAAGGATTTTCACTGCCAGCATCTGTGTGTTGGAAGGATTTTCTCTTCTCTTCTTCCTCCACTGCTCAGCTCGGGCTGGCTGGGTTTCAGACGCCGGCGGGGGAGGGAGGGAGGGAGGGGGAGTGAGGGGTAGCGAGTGGGTGGGAGAGAAAGGGAGGGAGGGGGAGATAAATACATCACACATCACTGCACCCTCCACACTTTGTAACGACGAGCGTGCGTGCGTGCGTGCGTGCGTGTGTATGTGTGGATATTTCCGTTTGGTTATTTGCACGACAGTGGGGCAGTGGGTACAGCAGGGTGACAGGTGATCCAAAAGTCGCTGGTTCCATCCCCACTAACTCCTCACCCAGTGTCGAGGTGTCCCTGAGCAAGACGCCCAACAATAACTGCTCCCGGTGTTCAGCGGGCGTCTTGCATGGCAGCAATGAATAAGTGAATGTGAGGCTACTGTATACTGTCATACCTGTTATGTGTTATTTGGTTATGAAAAAGAGGGAACTTTTCTTGGTTATCTGCTGGGTTATAAGTAGCCTACCCTCAAAGCCCCCAGCCCAGATATAACCATAAATACAATGATGAAAGAAAAAATAACTTTTCATTAGTCTAAAATGCAAAACTAAAATAGCTTACTTAAATGTACAAAAACCTTAAAGTGTAGCCTACATCACAATTTGTTTTTTTTAGATACATTAAATACACGTAACACATGAAGTGCAGAGCGAGAGCGCGAGCTGGTTGCAGCGCGAACGCTCGGCGCAGCTCAGGGCAACCCCATCGTTTAGCAGCGCAAACTACTGTAAAAACTGGTTTCAGATGGGTTTAGAGCGCGGCGGTGTCATTATCGCGTCGATGACACACGTCAGACACAGGGTCGTTGGCCCATCATGCTCACCTCTACCTCTGTGTTGGGTTACCATGGTTCCCCGACACATATTCCACACGGTAACTAAACACCGTTTAGATTTTGTATCGCTATGAAAACTGGAGAAAACACCAGTCGGGAGCACAGCGGAAAACGGTATATATGTAATATAAATGTAGTCCATTTACCATTTCATTAATTGACCCCCCCGCCCTTCCCTTCCCCTTCTCTCCCCCCTCCAGCTGACCTACCTCCCCCCCCCGTGGGGAGAGTGTGAGTCCAGGGTCCTGGAGTCGGGCTTCTTCCCGGTATACAGCGTGACGGCCTGCAGGATCGACTGCGAGACCCGCTACATCATGGAGAACTGCAACTGTCGGATGGTGCACATGCCCGGTACGCTTCGGTCGGTGCTATCGCTGCTGTAGCCCTGCTGTAGCCCTGCCGTAACGCTGCCGTAGCCCTGCCGTATCGCTGCTGTAGCCCTGCTGTAGCCCTGCCGTAACACTGCCGTAGCCCTGCCGTAACGCTGCCGTATCGCTGCCTTAGCCCTGCCGTATCGCTGCCGTATCGCTGCCTTAGCCCTGCCGTATCGCTGCCGTAGCGCTGCCGTAGCCCTGCCGTAGCCCTGCCGTAGTGCTGCCGTAGCCTGCCATAGCCCTGCCGTAACACTGCCGTAGCCCTGCCGTAACGCTGTCGTAGCCCTGCCGTAGCCCTGCCGTATCGCTGCCGTAATGCCGCCGTAATGCCGCCGTAGCCCTGCTGTAAGCAACATAGTCTACACTGTAGTTAATAATCAATTATATGCGCTATTTATCTGCTTATCCTCCTGGGCAGATTGACTACTGCTGTTTGATGTGCTGTATAAAGTACCTGAGAACTAGCCCAGACTAGAGAGACCATCCTGATCTCACAAGCTTCAGTTTAATTTTGCCTTGAGAATCAGTCGGGAAAGCCATTGTGATTGTGTCCGAGTAGCAACTGAACTTACCAAACAGCATCGTATTGATAGCTATACAGGCATGGTTTAGGTGTGTGGCGCGGTTTAGGTGTGCGTGTTTTTGAAAAAACCAGCATGACTAGCAAAACATTTTAAATGGCAAATTTCTAAAGTTGTTTTTATCATCTGACTTGTATAGTTGAGAATGAATGCTAAATGTACGCTTCACTGGACCATCTTGAACACTTCTAAACAATAGTTTTACTTTTGAATTAAAGTACAGATACAATTCAGACAGTGCAAATGGAAAGGCTAGCGAAATCATTAGTGCACTGCCTCAGTGAACCTGACATTCAACTGTCATTTATATTAATTACATATAAGATTTTTGCTTTTCACCAACATCTCACATTGCCTACCATAAACAGAGGGTGGCAATTGGGTGCTAATTTTCATTCTGCTGCCACAGACTGAAGTACAGTACATATTCTGAGAATGGTGCAGGTTTCTTTTAATAAATAGAGCAATCCAAGTATGTGGAAAATTAAATGTGATGTTATTACAAGAGGATGGGGAAGCGGTAAATTTCTTCAAAAAAAGTTTGGAGTTATGCAGTTTTAAGTTGGGAAGGCGGTGGGGGGTGAAGAATATCAAAGAGCTGGTTACAGACTGGTTGCGTCTATAGTGGAGTAGATGATTAGATGGGATTATCTGCATGCTGTTTTTATCCAAAAGGCAGCAGGCATCCCGTTTCGAAAAACGACGTCCCTCGATCTCTTGGCGTGATCATGTGTGCAGTTTGTACTTACAAGCTTGATTCAAGAGCGCTAAATGTTTAAACATGCACACGTAAACCTTCCCTTCTCCACCATGCTCACTCCAAGGAGATTCTCCGTACTGCACCCCGGAGCAATATAAAGACTGTGCTGAGCCTGCCCTGGGTAAGTACATCCTCAAACACACCATGCATACAGTACTAGTTAAGTCTTTAAAAGGATTTGCCTTTGTTTCTTTGTGGCGCTAAAGTATAAAATCAGTTCCAATATTAATAATTACCCAAAAGGCAAGAAGATACTATAGCACACACATGGATTCCGGACAAAGTTGATCAATCTCAATTTCCCGGGTCTATTCTGGCCATGTTACATGAAACATGCTAATGTTTCGGGTTAGTGTTCATGTTCCCACTCTGAGGAACTCCAGACAGTACATTCTGTGAGCTTGTATTCTGGCGTACCCTCTGATTTGTTTTGTTAAATTGTGTTGTGCTTGTTTTATAATCTCATATAAAGCTTCTCATACAAGCATTCATGTTTCTGGCAATGTTCTTGTTTAGAATTTTGCTAAATAAATGCTAAACGAGAGTACTTCCAGAAACCAACTGTATTTTTGGTATTACTGTTATTATTATACTAACATTAACTATTCATATTATAGATTCATGTCCGTGTGTTCAATACATACAGGCATGGGTAGACAAACACATGGCCACTCTTGCCACCAAGCACGTTGATTGCTGATGTTTATACTGTACAAGCAAGCGTCGTTCTTCAATGTTGCAACAGCGTTCATGCGTCAGTCGTGCTTTTGAGTTGTTCCAAATTGCTTGAACACTCTGCAAATGATTTGTATTAATTAATAACTTCATCCCGAACCCGACGTGCCTGGTGAAGTATCTGAGAAACAAAGACTGTCCTGAACCTGTCGGGTCCCAACGTGTTCAGGCTAATGTCTCCAGTTCCAAGTACAAGTACAACTACTTACAGTTAGGTATTGTATCCTGCTCAGGGATGCTTACAGGTAGGCCACCTCCGGGAGTCCAACACCCAGACCACTAAGAGATCTTTGTTTATTGGGCCAAGGACCCCTTGGCTGATAGAAACACTGCACCTGTTACATATAGTTTAAAATATTTTATTGCCGGGACAACAATAATGTGTAGTGGGGCCTATAGAAAGTAATTTCCGCGTTATGGGACCTTAGTTTGGAAGAAAATATGTATGGTACTCAATTCTTTTTAGATCCCATTTGCTTTGTGACACGAAGCACACACGTGATGTTCAACTATTTAAAAGAGAATTCTTTGAGTCAAGAGTCTCAGTTTGTCATGTGTTTGTTGACGTATAAGACTGTGAATATATGTAATTAGTAAGACTACAAACCCCGTGTCGTGTAAGTGTCATGACGTTTTTGTGCCACAATCCTTAAGCCGAAGGAAGTATTGTTTTGGTGATGTGTGTTGTGCAAGATGAAAGCTGTGGTTCACTGAGCGGTTACACACAAAACTAAAGATTACTATATAGTTTCACAACAAACTGCAACGTTCTTGACTTGAACAATTATATTTTATACAGACACACAGCACATGTGTACTTCATGTCACAATTCAAACGGGATCTAAAAATAATTGTATTCTCGCCGTTGCAAATTTAGGTCCCATAACATGGAATGGACTTTGACTCTATAGGGCAATGTATAAAAGTAGGCCAGATTGACAGATGTATACTGATAGTTATACCACATGTTGTATTTATGTTAATGCAGATTTTCTGACATTGACATTTTTGGATGAAAAAAAATTTGCGATCAAATAATTTGGAGGACCCCCCTGCAGTACCTCTGAGGCGCTCCTAGGGGTCCAGGGCCCCATGTTGAAAACCTCTGAGACTATCCTGTGCTACTATACAGTATATGGTAGCCTGCAATATTCTAAAATAATTCTAAATGCAAGACTGCTGGCAACACTGGTGGTTGTTGCATTGTTGGTGGCCAAAACATATGATCGACCACCCAGCAGTGTCCACCCCTGCATGCAGACATTGCTTCTGGCGCTGGGGATTAGGATTAGCCATTTAGTATGTGCCTGCTGAGACGATGCTTGACAGAATACTCCGCCCGCCTTCGGGGGAATTTGAGAACATTCTAAAATGAAGGCGGATTAATGCAGCCATGTCGTCATGGATGCCAAAGCATATCTGCAAAGGGATGACTTGACTGCTACTTCCGACATGTCACAGATCGCATTTATCTGTCAAATAGACAAACCAAGAACTTTAATAAGGTAACGACACAACATGCCTTGTTGAAGGGAGGCTTGGCATCTAGGGAACTTGTTGTGCAGATTTAAGCAGGTGGATTGATGGAAGGGTGTGAGGGAATTTTCACGTTTTCCTCATCTGTCACTCCACACCAAATTCTGGCTGAAATTATTATTCAATGATGCTGGTTTCTTCTTGATATATAGATTTGGACACGTAACTTATTTGATCCATTTTGAGATATACTCCCACTGGCCACATATCAGGATTTAATCATTCTATCTTTGCCACAGCCCTAATGCAGGGCTGGCCGATGGAGAGACTCATGAAATTCACATGAGATGCCGTCCTCGTGAATTTATTTAAATTGAATTTATCGAAATGGGGTTACGCATTTGGCTCTGAGGGGTTTATCAGCTCCCATAGAGCTTTTTTTTGCTATCAAAGAAGCTAAAAAAATATCAGTATGGGTGGACCAAGAAGATACTTGCCGCCCCCAGTAGCGTTTTTAATAGATCACAAATGCTGTGTCCCCTCATAAAAGTACATAACCACTTATTATTAAATATGATTAGCTGTTAGACTACAATTAGCCCTTAGCCATTCAATTTCTAATGACATGCACAACATGTAGATGTACTCCCTGTAAACAAACATGAGTTATGCTTACAGTATGATTTTAATTATGTATTCAGCAAGCAAGAAAAATATAGGACACTGTCAATGCATAATCAAGGCTGGAAGAATCTACAATACATGTGATTGACACCGGTAAATCACACATTAGACCCTATAATTCAGAACTGTTGCGGTAGAGAGTACATACAGTACATTACACTTGAAATCATTACTGTAGCTTCATAAGCTTTTACAAAATGTATTAAAAGTAAAAGACTATATTGTTTAAACCAGACAGCACTCAGTCTCAATCTGCTAATTGTTTTCATTTGGGGAGGAACACATACACACACACACACACACACACACTAAGATCGAATTGTTGAATGCAAATGTTTCCAGTTTACTTTACCGACCAGTTTTCAGAGAGAGATGTCTGATTGGAGTTTCTTTCAACACGTTTTGTGCAGACAGCAAAGAAACTTAATTTAATGGGAGACAGCTGTGTCAGTGAGCAATACCCTTATTAAGGGAATATGTAAAAGTATGGAATCCAGGCAAAACACAATCATTCCCAGTGAGTCATGGCCAGAGGCGTAGCGTAATCATGACAGCCCCAGGTGCAAAATAAATGTAAGGGCCCTATGAAAAGGCTCAACGTCAGACCAGAACATGATTTCCAAAGAAATATTAGTTGGCCTAATAGATAACAACTATAGGCTAAAATCTACACAGCAAAATGACATATGTTAATAAAATGTAAATGGGACAGCCTGTACAAGTAGACATCTTAAGAACTAGCTGCTATGGTGTGGCTTATCCAAATATTTAATAAATTCGACTCCATATGGTCTTTGTAAATTCCCTTTCAAACGCCAGAAACGAAAATGTAATTAGTTTTCCTGTATTTTATCCTATTGACTGTTGACTGAACCAGGTGCTTCACAGAACAGCTTGTAACAGACGATGTGATCAAACACGAAAATAATCAGAGAACTCTTCCATTTGAACTAGTGTGGCCGGAGTTACTGCATATAGCATTAGCTGCTGGCATTGGTTAGCTTAGCAGCAGCATCACTTCATTCTTAGAACTGGAGTTCAGGTAACTATAGAAACAACAATGCTTTGAATTAATAAATTGCAGAATGCATTTCATTACCTTAAGGTAGTAGGTATTGAAACTATACCTATAATAGTATAATATTAAGCAAAATAATGTAATATATTGTAATAATTACACTCCGATATCATTAAGACTTGTGTATTTGTAAAATACAATATAATTTTGGTAAAACTATGAGTGATATCATGTTTCATATTAGTTGGTCACGATGAAGCGATCTTTAAATAGTGAAGGATGCATTGTTCTTGTCATTGAGAGCTGCGGTGGCCTGCATTATGCAGTTCTGGGCTGGGATCACCAGGCCCCCAAGCATCCCGCGCCCTGGTGCGGTTGCACTAGCGAGCGCTATGTCTCTGGTCATGGCCATGTACAGTATGTTATTTGCTCTGGTCATGGCCGTGCACAGTATGTTATTTGCTCTGGTCATGGCAGTGTACAGTATGTTATTTGCTCTGGTCATGGCCGTGTACAGTATGTTATTTGCTCTGGTCATGGCAGTGTATAGTATGTTATTTGTTTCTTTAAGGTGTTGCGAGTTGCATTTTTTGATGCATTCCAATGCATCAAACTCACTAAAGAATCACAAAGCAGTCAGACAAACCAAACTATATGACTTGATCAGAGCCATGTGGATAATGAACTCCAGATGAACACACAATTATCCATTAAATGTTTTAATTATCTAGAATGAATGCCGAATAGACTGGCTAATTTGGTCTTGTTTCAATTATGATATGCAAAACTGTCACAAAAATCCATATTTTCAACGGCTTTCATCAGCGCCTCTGTGTGTTATCTACTTTTCTTTAAAAAATGTGTCATTGTAAATACAAATATATGCATTTAGCAAATATTACTACCCAGACAGATAGGTTGCCATTTAAATTAAATGTGATAACTTTTACAGGAAGATAGAACTGTAAACTGAATAAATAATGTAACATTTATAAGGGGCTAGTCTTTGAAGGGGCTATATTTAAAATGCACGCATCGGCTAGCGTTAGCCTCACGACGAGACATATTAAGCGTTAGGTGTTGTAGGCTGTAGGCTTACAGCACTGTGCATCAGGAAAGGGCAGATTTGAATGCAGGAGCTCGGCAGAGGGTGCATTTTAAGCTTCACTTGTTGACAACTGTGACACAAGCAACACTGTTGTCGGGGGAGTAAAGACCTCAAAGCTAAACTTTGAGCGTGTCAGCGAGTCAGAGTTTGTGATTGTGTCTTTGTCCATGTGGCAGTGTGCCTTTGAGTTGCATGACCCAATTGCTCTGAGAATATAAAATACGTATATTTCAGAAACAGCAGCCACTTAATAATGCCTTGAGCACAGCGCCACAAAAGCCTCACCATGTCTGGAGACGCCCTGGGAACAAACTTAGACAAACGCTTGGTCCGCATGATAAAACTGCTGACTTCCCACTTTTCCTTCAAAGTCCTAACAAACAAATCTGGCCACTTGGCAGCAATTATTATAATACATCCAGGTAGGTATTAGGACCCTATCTAAATGAATGGAGAGAGAGCCAATCGTCACCAGAACTGCATGTATACAAGTCAAATTAGGAGTGTCGCGATATACCGGTATTGACCGGTATTAACTGTGATTATTAAAACATTTAATATTTATATTGTGCTGAAAGTGCACATATGATAATATAATCTAAACAATCCAGTGTCTCCAGCTGTGTTTTTTTGCTACCGTCCCTAAAAGACAAGGCTACATCTCAATTGTGAGGTTTTGGTGTATTGAAGAAACTAGAGAAGCTGCTCGTTGATAACAAGCATATATAGCCTGCCCTGAGCTAGCAAGCACATGTGCAGCCCCATTGCCAAATGTCATCATCAACATTTAGGGTACGGTCAACACATTTGTAAATCTCAATATTCCAATCCCAAAGCGATTGTTTTCAAAAGCAAACAATTGATATGGTTAACCTTTACCTTCATATGGTTAACCTTTACCTTGCATTTTTAGTGTAGCCATCAGATTCGCTTTCCATGGAAAACGTATGAACATTACGTCACATAGTACTGAGTGACAAATCTGAAATTTCACACACACAGATTAAAAATAGGCCTACCTCACTCAAGAAAACACTCAATAAACAAACTTCAAGATTAATTTAACTGATAGCATTATTATTATTATTTTTATATACTGTAGATATTGCGATAATATTGTTATAGTGAATTATTTTGGTCATGATAATTGTGTAGTGAAAATCTGATATACCCCCCAAGTCAAATCTGATAAATGCTGCTTGCTTTGGTGACTTTGCCCTAAAATAAGGTGTGAAAAGCTGCTTTCTCCAGCAGGTTGTACTTCCACTATGCATGTGCAACTGTCGGCTTGCAGCCACACAACTGGCTAAATATCTTTACTGTTAAGGAATCCTCCCATAGAGTTCCATTCTGAATCAACTACAGTTAAAATGGTCTACTCTATATAATGTCTCTGTTTGCCTTCTTCCCACCCACCCGACCGGCCCGTACTATCTTGCCCCCCCCCCCCTTCCCCCCCAAAGCCAAGCTGTCGGCCGTGGAGTCCAGTAGCTGCATGTGTAGGACCCCCTGTAACATGACCCGCTACAACAAGGAGCTGTCCATGGTGAAGATCCCAAGCAAGACCTCGGCTCGCTACCTGGAGAAGAAGTTCAACAAGTCGGAGAAGTACATTGTGTAAGTGGAGCAGAGAGTAAACCTTTAATGTCCACAGGGGCAGTTTGTCTTACAGCAGCCGTCAGTAGCCTGCAAGTACAATAAACCCACAATACTGTAGGTAAATACAATAAAACATGAATACAGTCCAATATACACATCAACAGACAGACACAAGAACACAGTTAGCAACACCTTATCATCACTAGTATCAGAAGAGGCATCGTCAAGGAAGAAAAAGAAATAAAAAGGTGAGCACTGTATCGCACTCGCAGGCCCATTTTGTTTAAAAAGATGATATCTGATAGAATGGAAGACTCCCAACAAAGAAATAACATGCCATCCAGCATGACGGGCCATGACGGGCAGAGCTGTCATCCAGTAATAGTAAACAGTAGTAAAGTAAACGAGTGACATTTGACACTGACACACGTTATCAATATTGAGCAGTCTAAGCATTGCTTAAAGCGAAATACATTAATAAGCATTCAGTACTGCCCGTATCGCACTGCAAGAGCAAAATAAACGAGGCACTATGAGGAGTTTGCTGCTGTCTGAGAGATGCTGGTAACTCACATGTGCTCTTTAAAAATGCAGGCATTTCCTGTGTGTGCATCATGTTGGACGGAAGCTGGATGAATGAGCCAGCATGTTTATTGTTAACTTGTTTAGTCCATTGTCCTCTGGTTAAGCGCTCTTCAGCTCCTCGGCTACTGTGGACATCTGTGGAACAGATGTTTGCATGCACAGTTCATGCATCCAAAAGCTCAGCTACCATCTTTATTTCGTTTGACCTCAAACAGTGTACCTATACATCATAACACAACTGGTGTATTTTCTCTTGTACTGTTGACAAATGCACAGTGTATGTCAGTTTGGACAAAGCTAAAGGCTGTGAATGCAAATTTACATTGCTTTTAAATGTAAATATACATATATATATATATATATATATATATATACATTTATAAATATATTCATTGCTTTTATCAGAGAGGAAAAACTTCAGACCAATTATCTTTTCAAAGGATTAATTTTAAATCCATAAATCTTTTATCATTGATCTAATTTTCCTCTTTCCCAAATGTTGAATGAAATTACTGTGTTTCTGAGCCTCCATATCGACCACAGTGGCACCAAATGCATTATTTACCTAGACATTTTATTTATTTATGTTTTAATGTGGAGACTCAAAGTACCTTCCCTTCTCTTCTGAGGCAAATGTAGTTTCACAGAGAAATGAGATCTTCTCCACTCTGTCAGAGGGCATGGTGTTCTTGCACCTCGTGTAGCAGGCATTCATACATTCTAACAGAGATTACAGTAGCAGACACACCATTATGCAGCACAGCTAGACATATGCCATTTCTCTCCTACTTACCTAAAGTACAGTGCTCTACTGTATGTCGTCTTTGCCATCTGCCGCTCCCTTCCTCCTCTCTAGAGAGGAGACCATCCACATTATTTATTTATTATATTTGTCTGATCTCTCGGGTCGGCTTTGTCTTCACACTAGTGCCGCCATCTTCTTCTAGAAACCCCAAACCACAATGACATAGGAACCATCCTTATGTGAGGCACATCTGTGTTACCTTGTAGCCACTGATTAGAAATGTATTATCACAGGTTATGATAATGATGTATTGGTGTTAATTCATTTGTATTGTATTCAAATTTTTTATAGTATATTATTATATATTATTATTATACCTTTATTTAACCAGGAAAGACTTATTGAGATTAAGAATCTCATTTACAAAAGCGTCCTGGCCAAGACAGCAGCCACCAACACAGTTTCAAAACATAAAAACACCACATTTACAGTGAGAGTATTAATAAATAACAATTATAAAGCTAAAAGTGTTACAAGTCATGGATTTAAGACAGTATATGTATTGTTTAAAACATATACATCTAGACGTGCCTATATCCAAGTCAGACAGTAAGACTTTAAAAGCATTAAGTGAGACCAACTCTCTAAGATTTAGATTATTTTGTAAAGTATTATTAAATTGTAAATTGTAAATTATTAGGTTTATTCACATTTCTCTTTTAAAACCTAACCATAGTACCATAGTAGCCCAGGAGCAAGGCAATGTTCTTCAGGACTACAAAGTTATATGTAATTACAATTTAAAATAAGATAATTTAGGAGGCATATTTTCATAGAAGAAATGTTATAGTGAGCATAATTTCAATGATATTAAGTAGTTTCTCATTTATGCTTTCTGTCTGGATTATCAGAGATAAATCAGACCTGAAACCATCAAACCATTCAGTTGTAAATCAACTGGCGAACCACTAATACTGTATATACTATATCTAATATTGTTAATTTAGTAGTTAAAAGGACACTGTGTATCTAAGTGTTCATTTCGTAGTTAAAAGGACACTGTGTATCTAAGTGTTAATTTAGTAGTTAAAAGGACACATTGCATCTAAGTGTTAATTTCGTAGTTAAAAGGACACTTTGTATCTAAATGTTAATTTCGTAGTTAAAAGTACACCATTTTACAATATTTGAGTGTGCCTAAATATATTTTCTAATTTTTAAATATAATTCCCTCCTTCCTTTTTGAATGTCTCAATCTAAGATGGCAGTCCGTCTTATTGGTTGTTTCATATGCATATGAACAATCATATGTGTTTTTATGTGTCCCTGTGCACCGACCCTAGAGACAACATCCTGGTCTTGGATGTCTTCTTTGAGGCCCTCAACTACGAGACCATTGAACAGAAGAAAGCCTACGAGGTGGCAGGCTTGTTGGGTAGGTCCTGACACACACACACACACACTGCATGATGGGTAGGTCCTGACACACACTCACACACACACTGCATGTTGGGTAGGTCCTGACACACACACTAACACACACACTGCATGTTGGGTAGGTCCTGACACACACACACACACACACACACACACACACTGCATGTTGGGTAGGTCCTGACACACACACACACACACACACACACACACTGCATGTTGGGTAGGTCCTGACACACACACACTCACACACACACTGCATGTTGGGTAGGTCCTGACACACACACACTCACACACACACTGCATGATGGGTAGGTCCTGACACACACACACACACACACTGCATGATGGGTAGGTCCTGACACACACACACACACACTGCATGATGGGTAGGTCCTGACACACACTCACACACACACTGCATG
>JAODTR010057665.1:0-17306 GCA_025399935.1 Amblyopsis rosae
CCCTGATTGTCACCTGTCTCAGATCAGCTGTCAGTACTCCGGGGAGCGCGTGCGAGAGCGCGCAGGAGCGGCGGGCAGTGCCCCGACCCGGAACTGCGGCCTGACACCATGTTTGAAATGAAATGCCTGTTGATACATAAGATCTGTAACCAGTATTTGCTGTTCTGTAATAAATCATTACTAGTCCAGGTTCTATATTGTGCTATGTTCATGACAAAGTGGTAACTGGGAGGATTCCATCTTCCACGTAGGAATTCATTCAGAACCTTTTCAAAGCTCAGACTTCTCAGAGATTTAGATTAGTGACATCACTCATGCACTAGACGCGACATGGCGAGAATAATCTGTATGTCATTCTCATTCTCATTTCAATGTGTGTGTGATGGATAATAAGATAACTAAGCCTATGTCAGATTAATGTTAAGGCTGCACACTAATGGGTGTCACTGTTCTGAACACAACCGTTTCTCTCTGAGGTAGGATGTTCCTAAAATTCCCAGGTGAACATGAATGCACCTTTGGCCTTGGCTCTGTGTGTAGTATGTTCTCCACGACTGTATAAACGTACTTCTGAGCTTCACTGCTCCAGGTCTGTTCAGGTGACAAGAGATATCATAAACACCAGAGATCAACACATAGCCTATTAATAGCACTAAGGTGTACTAAGGTACCCTTTACAGAGATAGATTAGACCTATATCTTAGTTGGTATGATATGCGAGTGACAAAGTATGGACAACATTTTAACATGTGTCTTGCTGTGGGCTGGACTCCTCTTCTAAGGGTGTTGTGAGAATGTAATCTTGGTCAGCAGGTGACTAATGTATGCCAAATGACAGTGATGATGAATGATAGGTTAAAACAGCCTCTGTCACTGGTGACATTGGAAGATGAGAGATCATGTTTTATATTTAAAAAATATAAAACCGTATATTATCCAAAAAGATAGATTTGAATACGATTTGAAATTCAATCTGCACCATGATTGCCCACTCTGTGTTCACATTTTATGTATTGTATTCACAAAGCCTTTTAAGGCTAAAAGTAGCTCTTAACTTGCCGAATAGGAGAAACTCTGAAAAAGTGTCCGTGTCCTAAAGAGTTAAAGAGTATTTCACAAAGTGTTTAAAACTAAGCTAAAACTAGCTCCTCCTATCAGTGAAAAGTTAGGGGCAAATTATTAAACTGCAATTACATGTATGGAGAGGTACATTTATGTATAAATAAATGTGTGTTAATTTTGATATATGCTACATACACTGAATGATAATATAATGTGTTCTAGTGCTAATAATTTGCCTAATGTCCTATTACTCTGTGTCAACTGGTCATTTGAATTCTGCAATCTCTGTCCTTGCCTGAGACTGCAAAGAATTCCAGCACTCATTAGTGGTTCTGACAGGACCGCTAATAGAACCCTCTGACAGGTGAGCAGGATGTTTACATTATCAACACACACTAATTGTTGTTACATGTTGTTCACCACATTATGACGGAAATACATTTTGGCTCTATAATTCAAGTTTGAATAATAGAAATGTAAATAGGATGGTAGCTGCCAATAAAGCCCATAACTATGAATTTATTGATAGACCCACTCCCTATCTGCCAATTGTTCATGGCTGATATGGCTCAATGTTCATGAAACACATCATCCAAAGTAACAGGGTCAATTCCACCCTTTCTCTTATCTTAAGAAAGTACAATTCCTTAGTAAATGTTGGTCTCAACATCTTGTGAATATAATTTAGGAAGGAACTTTTAGTTATGAACCTTTAATGAGATTTAGGAGCTTCCCAATTTCCCAATCCTTCCCGATATCGCTTTCCTACCTGCATTATGTTCACTGTTCCATCTCACAACAACAACAACAAAAACAAAATGTTTTTTATGAAATACATATTTCTATACTTTTCTAGTTGGAATTGTGTAGGTGGTTAAGTAACGGTAATTTGTGTTTGTTCTAAAAAAGGAGTTTGCGGGAGTGGCTGTTTCTTGACCTGAATATAAAAATATTATGTAATGTATTAAATAAATCTGCTTTGGAGTCATGAATGTGAATTTATATATAAGTAGCAGAGAGAGGGAGACAGACTTGATAGAACATGATGTATTAAATTGGAAGAACATGCATGCATGCAAGTGCATACAGGTCTTAAACATTGTGGGTAGTGGGCTGTAACAAATTGACTTTTTCACCCATACAAACATTTCGACTTTATCTGTGGTAAGTTACAATGTAACCTTTGACGCGTCATGCTCATATACGTACATCGATGACGGAGCATGCGCAGTAACGTCCGTGATGGGCAGCAAGACATTGGCTCCAGTCCCAGACATAACAGGGTTGAACATCCTCGTCAATAAAGAATCAGCATCTTTTTTGGTCGCCGCTCTCCAGCGGTGTAATAGCTTAGAAGGAAATATAAGCCATACGATGAAGAAACGATATGTGGACGCGAGCAGGCTACGGAAAATGAAAAAGATAAAAATAACGGAGAGGCTCTCTGAAAGGTAGACTACTGTAGCGACGTGACGCATCGCATTGATGCAGTTGCTTTTGTTGTTGTGCAGTCTTTGTGTAATGTAGCCATCATCTTGGATATCACCTGTGTGCGTATGCCATGCATCTCTGCTTGATCCCTTTTCCCTGTACGTGCCCATACAGTATAAGCCTAATGAAAATATATAATTCGACTTTACTTAATTAGGGTGCATTCTTATTGGCAGCCAATCTTGTAGCTGTAAGTGAGGTTTAAGGGCCTAATAGTAGGCTATTGCATTTTCTTTTATTCCTTTTACTGTTATTGTTACTGAGAGCTTGTGAATGTATTGCATTAATGCCTTGACAGCGATGTAGCATATGATATTATAACATATCTTGATTAAAGCTGGAAATGGAACAGCTATTACAAAACAAAAAAGGAATTTGAAATCCAAACAAATTGTCTAGATGGCAAATATTTCCTATAGATCAGAGCATTGTTTAGGCTACTTTAAGGTTAGACGGCTAGTCATTTTATTTTATTTATTAACCCACAACACACAAAGTGCTATTTATGCTCCTATGAATTCATTAAAATACAAGCATCCCTGTTGCGTTTTGTGTTTATAATAAAATAAAATAAATGGCCATAGGCCTAATATAAATCAATTAGAGTTTAGATTTATATATTATCATGCAATAGCAAATACTAATATTATTACTTAGAATGTATTCTTACATGTTGGGGGGTAGCCTAAACACACAGACTACATTCTAGCTCTTACAGATGAAATATTGCCATGGTTACCAAACAAAGAGGGGGCGATGTGATAGTAGCCTTTTGATGGCTCAAGAACAAAGAAGAACAAGAGAGCTCTTATTTGACTTGTAATGGAATATACAAGCGACATCATTGTTTCCTAATGACCTATTCAATCAATTTGTATTTATGTTATCAATTATAGTTCTAGGTTACATTTGGCATTGTGTTAATATTTGAAGACCATCTGCTGTTAAAAAAACAAACAAATACAGACTACAGACATACGTTGCAATTCAATTACTTTCATATCTTATAATAATAAAAACATGCAAGCAATTACAATAAAAAAAATTAACTTGATGTAGACTAGTTTGCAAAATGCTTCAATTGGCACAAGAAATAAACACCACAATTAACATTTATGAAATAATACTAGAATATAAAATTGAATGACATGTCAATGTTTTATTTACAAATATCTTTTATATGTAGTACCCTACATGCACACCATATAAGACGTTAAGATTTAAGAATAATTTCCATGATTCTGTCTGAATGCTGGTCCAAGGAAATGCAAGCATCATGTTATGCAAACTAAAATATGTTATGATATATATGATAAAGTACAACTATTTATGGCATGGTAGAAAAAACTCAACGCTGTACGTTCATTTTAACTTGATATCAGAAAAGGTCTCCACCTGGTTTTACAAACTCTTAGTTGTGGGAGGATAGCCGTGTGAGACAATGTGAAAACAGTCACGTGTGTGTCACTGCAAGATAGGCAGCTCTACAGTTGATGTAAAGAAAAATTGAGATGGCCCTTTCAGTTATTATTTATTTATTAATTACCATTTTGCCTCTTGTAATATTCAATTAGCTCCTCAAAGTTCAACATAATAAACTATAGATATCAGTTGTATAGTGATGACAATGGTATTTCAAGTATACATTAATGTATTTGTGTTGCAGTGCATATACCATTCTGAAGTTCATGGTCATGTGGACAATGGTACTCCTGGCAGATTTTATTCTGGAATTCAGACTGGAATACCTATGGCCATGCTGGCTGTTTATTGGGAGTGTATACACAACATTCCATTGTCACGGGCTGGTATGGGACATTTTCTATTGATTTAAAGTAATTTAATTGGTTGTTTTCTCCTCACATGTCTTATTGCATTGTACTAAAGTAAATGTACTCTGTTCACAGGCTATTTGTGTTGTGTTTGTTTGTGCCGCATTTACTCTTGATATCTTTTGTTTAATTTTTGTTCCTTTGAACTGGCTTTTCTTTGTAGCCAGCACCTATGTGGTCTTCAATTACATATGTCACACAGGTGAGTGTCATATTTATATTTATATATTTATTTGTTTTATACCCGATTTACCTTTTTCTAGATGTGTGTACAGTATTAGTGAGTCCCATTTACAGCTTCTACATATGGCCCTACCCATAACTTTGTGTAATAGCAATAATATAATACAGTCTACACACCTGTTTTCTGCTACTAATTTATAGACTGTGAATCTTAACAATAAGTCAAGAAATGTAAAAATAGCACAGTCCTCTCTCCACCTATATAAATGTATGTACTGTATGCACCATTTTCTTCATTTTCAGAGAAGGGCATTTGTATCTCGACAGTGTCCCTGTGGATTCTGCTTGTGTATACAGAGGCCTCACTTCGACTCAAAGATTTAAAAAACTCCCACGCAAACCTGTCTCATCTTTTTGCAGCACACTGGCAAGTCTTAATCCTCCCTTAATCACCTGCATGCTTCTGAAATATAACGTTTAGATGTTCTGAGCTGTTCTTATCATTTCTCAACGTACAGTTTCACTTGGAAAAGGCCTGTTTTTGCACACAAAACAGACAATGGTAGCGATGTAGCATGAAAAGAAGCTGTCATAACACATAGTTAGCTGTCTCTTGTTGCTTTCTGTTGGCTTTTAGCATCGGGTACCCTGTGGTTTATTTGGGGTTTGACGCCACCTGCTACTTCACCAGCATCTTTAAGCTGCGCACGCAGAAGGCCATGCAGAGCGACAACGATTTCCATGTGCACCTCCTCCAACATTCCCTCCCCGCTGGCCTGCAGCTGTTCACCGACGGCTGTGGCAGTGAGTACACAGCAGGCTGTCTTGTGTTAACTGCTGTCTCAAATAACTTTGACTATTTACATCTGTGACCTGTATCACCTTAATGCCTACATGGCATCAAATATAACCTATTAGGCTACCAGGTAACATTTCATTTTCTCTTTTTGCCAGACCACGTGTAGCAGGAACGGCCAATATGACCAAATGTCGCTAAGTGACTGACTGACTGACTGACCTTGATAAAAAGCGCATGCACTACATTCTAGACAGTCGGTGATGATAATGCACCATGTCGACAGTAGTTGGCGGTAATGCACCAATAGCGTTGGATCCCAACGTCTATAGAGTTTCACAGAGGAACCTTGCATGCTAAACTGTGTATTGGCCCATGGTGTTGGCTCATGCCCGCAGCCGCCTGAACTAGGCTTGCCAAATTGTTACTTGTTTTCTCATTGCAAAGTCTTCTTCTGCTGACTTGCAAAGTGTACTGTAATGTACTGTGTATAGTATAGTGTGCAAACCACGTCACTCTCTGCTACTCTAGACAATGTCGTAAATCAAGTTAACAGAGAAACGCCCCTACTCTGCTCAGCTACAGTGTAGCCCATTCAGGGTACAGCTCGCTGAACTCATATAGGCCTAAGCATTTTGCAAGTTGTTGCAAAACATAACTGTGGAGAACCGTTATCATTGCCGCTATATCTTGGCATGTGCGCTTTCCATCAATTTGATTCAGGTGTAACTTTATGGCCAAAGTGTATTGTAGGCTCCTAATACTGTAGGCTGTTCCACTGTTAAAACATAAATGTCCTCTTTGGGAATAGCCCTCGTTATAGCTACGGTTTGTATGAGTGCTGTTGCAGGACATTTTGACTGTCAAGTTATAAACATTTGTATACTTAATTGTTTTACTGGCTATTGGATCAATGGTTCTTAATTTAGGGTTAGGGTTAGAAATACAATATGCTAATTTTCTAACAAACAGAAAAAGTGGCAAATCTATACACAGTATTGCAAGAAAAAGCATAAAAAATATAATTTACAGAAGGTGGTGATGATAGTCAGTTATGATAAGTGATGATATTGTATTTGCTTACACGGTCCTCATTGTTGTCACTAAAATATGTGAGCATGTTATGCATCACGGCGCACAAGCATATCGTTTCATGTCAGTTGGTTGCGTTCGTTTCCATACATGGCAAGCCAATGGTTGAACAGGTGTCTAAAACCCTGGTTATTGTCATGTGAGTTTCATCCTGTAGTGACGATCAGTGATTCAGGTTGATGTTCCTGTTTGTAACGGCAGACTCCAAGTGGAAACTGAAGTCCGAGTTGGGCCAATACCAGTGCCAGAACGGTACTGTGGTGGCCCATGACGACACGCACAGTACACGCTGCCTGCAGATCCACAGCGAGGAGAGAGGGTCACACGGAGGCACACAGGAGCCAGGAGAGCCACACCGGCGCCTCTCTCCATGTAAACTCAGCAGCGGTGACTCCGGAGAGACAGTTGGTGGTGGACCTATGGGGGCGGAGTTTCTTGTGACTCCAGAGAACCCTCTACCTCAGGAGGAACAAGGCAGCAAGGGGGCAAGGGTGGCCAAGAGCTCCTCGCCAAAAACCGCCGGTGGAACGGCAAACCTTCCCTCGCCGTTCCCAAGCAAGACTGACAAGAAGAGGTCCACTTCAAAGACGGTCAGCCCCAACCGGGACGCCACAGACAAGGGAACCACAGCCAGTCAGAATCATCACACTGACCAGATCAGCAAGTAGGTCACTGTGTTCCGTCTATGCTGAACGATAATAAAAACACTTTTTAAAATGGGTTTAAAAAATATAAAATCCCATCCATATACAAGCACTGCTTTAAAAAAAAGTCTACATGAAAGTGCAAAACTTGCTTTCAAGCATTGTCAAGAAAAACTCTTTATGTAAACAAATTCAATAGTGGCACACACACTGTCGTGACAAGGAGAAGCCAAAAACTTCCTGTCTGCATGTCAACACTGAAAACAGAGTTTCTGAACATCATCACCCTAGAAGGAGTTTATTTTAAAACATCACTCTACAGCTTTATTTATAGGTCAGTGGTCTACAGTGATCATAAAAGGCATGGTTGGTTATTCTTGAGAATGCTTGCTAACATCCAGCTCAAATCAAAACAATATCCCCCTGCAGCGCTGCCTTACCCATGTAGACTAGACATTAGAGTGGCCTTTTATTGTCACCAGTCCAAGGCATACCTGTGTAATATTCTTACTGTTTGATGAGCATCTTGATGTCACACTAGTGTCAGGTGGTTAGATTGCCTTGGCAAAAGGTGAAGTGCTCACTAACACAGAATTTAACAATATGTACAGTATAAGTCTTCATGGTCATAGTAGGGCATTGTTGGGACACGTGTATAATATGTTTACCTCATAAGAGTTCCATTTCCTACCATATTATCTGGACGAAAAATTGCATTTATTTTAGTAGTCTGGCTCATTGATTGATTGATTGATTGAGCTATTTTACAGGGACAATGCACATTAATCAACATTTCAGTAAAAGTTCTGGTTTTAATATTTAACCACAGCCCTTGGACAGCTTTTTAAAACCAGTTCTAGTGACAATAAAATTGATTCAGGCAATACAATACAATACAAGCATATACAGAGCGACTAAGACATGTAACACGAAGACAGAGTAGCACATAAATATAAAGAACTATAGCAAAAAAATTTTAAACTATTGACAACTCTACACAGCTATGGATTGTGTGCACAAGTCTGATTTGCTTTTAGCCATGTGTTCAGATTTGTTTTAAAGGTGCTATAGTTGGTACAGTTGTTGCTCATATTTCTATGGCCTGGCTGGTCCTTTGACTATTCCACAGCGACTCGTGTTGATTTCACTTATATTAAGTATATAACATACTATAATATACTGTATATACTGTGTGTGTGTGTGTGTGTGTTTGCACACACACACACTGCCTAAATCACAGCTGGCTGCTGCCTTCAGCCAATCATATTGTTGTGTTTAATAGTACCATCCATAGTAGCCACTCTTTTGTGCACCTGCCAATGGGTTTGCTTTATTTGTACAATTGTACTCCTTACGCAGCTGTGACCCAAGCCTGTGAGCTCGCAGATAATAGTGAATGCATATTTTATTTGAACAAAAGCTTAGAATAGCAGATAAGGGAAGACCTACACCAGCTATAATTGATCTGTACCAGAGGAAAGGGCAGAAGACTACAAGGACTTTTCAGGTCAGTTTGTATGTAGGGAATGATTGGCTACGGCTGTGCTGAAGCCAGCAGGCTGCCACAGTTCTGCTCTTGTCATTAAGCCAAAACGGAGTCCTGCACAGGTCCAGTATTGTAGACCCACTCTGCACCCCTAACACCCAACAGCAGCGCTAATTCAACACTGTACCCAAACGACCCACCTAACATAAAAATCACTAACCGACTGGCAAATGTCACTTTAAGAAGTGAATTATGATAACGTTAATGAAATGCATACGCATATCTGATATTTTGCCTGCAGTTTGGCCCATTCAGGCCTACTACCAAGTCCTGACTGCAGCAGCACCCTTACACTGTTGACATTTCTCCACCTGTTACACAGTTAAATTATATGCACCCTTCGGTAGAACCGGATGTGAGTGCCTACCCAGCCACAGATCTCATGGCATGACGCTGCTGTAGGCCTAATACACTTGACCAGTGGTATTCAATCATTAGTATCAAGCTTCTGCAGAACTAGATGATGACCCATTCATGTGAATCAGGTGTGTTGGAGCAGAAAGACATCTAAAACATGCAGGGCAGGGGGTCCCCAGGACCAGGGTTGAGTGCTTGGAAATGAAGAATATAGGCTTAGATGCAACTGTGGATGTGTGTGTGTGTGTGTGTGTGTGTGTGTGGTTTAGCGTGCAGGTTTAGCGGTGTCTGGTAAGGAGAGTGGAGGGTGTGGTTCACTCAAAGGATTGGAAACAGGTGGAGGAAGAAAAGGAGGACCCACATCATCTCTGGAGAAAAAAAAAGCCTATAAACTGTATTTGTCTTTCTAAAGAACTGATTACAAAGGATAAGACTGGCTATGTACAAACGCCAAGCCAGTGATTATTTTCCCTGACTAAAACTATAATACTAATACTCTGCGACATATAGTCGGGAAAATACTCAATTGATATGGATTTTATGGCTGTTTTGTGGGATTCTGCTTTTGAACAATACCAAGATTAACAAACAGATGCTGGAAAGAAGACCAGAGCACAGGCATAGAGTTTTAGGCTCCAAAACGAAGCTAGTGTAGCGCCTAAAATTAATGATATGTCCATTTCATTAAGCCGTTGCAGTACCCAATCATTGAAGTATTGGTCACTTCACTAGTTTTGTCCAAACCAGTGCACTGATAGCCTACCACCAACATGGAATGGACCCATAGGTAACATCATGGCTGGGCTTGTTTTGACACCTCTGTTAAAAGGCTCCATCCCTTTCATCTCTACCATGTGACAGGCTGGAGCAGGAGTTCCGTAGGCTGAAGGGGGAATTGCAGGCGAGCCGGCAGAACGAGCAGGAGCTGCGAAGCCACATCTGCAACCTGACCAACAGCGAGCGGAGCCTGAGGCCAGAGGTGACGCTGCTCCGGCAGTCCAACATGCTGCTCCAGAGCAAGTGAGTGGTCCAGCAGGCATGCCTTTAGCTCCCCCTGTGGGTCACACTGTTCATTGCATCGCTCTCTTGTTACTGGTAGCTACTTTGTCTCGAAGTAGCCTTGTTGAACCCATTATTAGAAAATCATTGTTGTTTGTGATTGAATGCACACCCCAGCCGCACCTCAGCATTGATTGGTCAACACTTCTCTCTACCCCTCCCCATCCGCCCAGTTGCAAAGTTACAAGGCATAAGACCTGGGTTGGTGGATGAGCCTGGGTCTTCTTGAGATGCTATATTGTAGTAACCTGACAAGATCAGATATCTGTGTCTGTTAGACACATCCATCTAGGGAGCCGTTCATTTAATCAGATTCTAGAGGGCATGTGAACCAGCAGTCTGTTGTTATCCACTTGCAGTAGAACGGTTGGGAAAAGAGTAGAAACATATACATTAACATTAATACAACCTATGATATAATGATATAAATCTGCCAATAATTATTTTAAAGGTTTAGTTAGTGGTTTACTTTTATACATGACACTATCGGCCGCCATACACATTATTGTTAACCGGGCAACAAAGTATTTATGTGATAAGGGGTCCCTGTGCAGTGTTTCTATCAGCTATCGAGGCTAATATTGTAGATGAGGCGCGTGTCTCTAAATATAACACTTGATTTGATGTGTGTGTGTTGTAGGATTCTGTGTCTGAGCAAAAGCAAGCAGAGAGACAAACAGACCAGTGCCATGCTGGAGAAGAAGACCAGGGCGGAGACAGAGGCCAGGTTTTCCATTGAGAAACAGCTGACCGACTTCCAGGCTCAGAAGCAGGAAGAGGCAGCCAGCTCAGCGAGGAGCTTAACAAACAGGTAAAGGAGACTTCCTCCAGATTATTTTCACTGATACTGATGATGGTTTATTGGCTGAAAAGTGGATTTGGCTCTGTATTTGCATGTTGCTTAGTTTAACCCACTGCTTGGATGTTAAATATTTGGCCAAACACCTAATTCACACATCATTTTAACAATGATAACACATTTCATTGCAGCTTATTCATTACATGTGTGAATATAGAAAACAATCACAACCAATTTCAAAGATTCAAATGCAATGCTTCTTTCTGTGTGAAAAGCCCCTAATATAAAGCCCCTCTCCTCTTCCTCAAAACCTTCTATTCTCTATTTTTCATTTCCTACACCAGGCATGAACACTCTGAAACCCAAATGTTAAGGAAAAGAGTTAAAGATCTAGAAACAGAGTACAAACAACTACAGCTGGAGTATCAAATGAAAGAGAGTCGTGTGCTAGATCTAGAGAGCGATGTTGAGGTATTTTTTTTAACTCTATTTGGGAATGACTTTGTTGAATTTGTGAGTTAAATGTCTGTGGAGTTGAAGTGGTCAAGTATTTCGGTTGTCTTTGTTTTTAGTTATGTAGGTTTCTTTTGTTTGTTTGTTTAAGTTTGTATATGTAGATGTTTGTCCTCTGTAAGATAAACTAGTGGGATGTACAGGTCAGGTTGGGAAAACATTTATTTTATTTATTTTTGTATTCATTTTTGGCCTGAAATCCATATATGCCTGTAGTGTTTGTATTTGTGTTACATCAGGTGTGTATCTTGTTCTGTGTGGCATTCAACATCATTTTGGTGATATTACACTTCATGACGCATGCCAAAACCAAAGCCAGGTCTTTCATAAAAACACTATGTTGTTGAAGATCAGCATCAACTATCACTATTACACAACTACTGTATGAGAAACTGACTGACTCAATTTTAAACACAGAAAGAATATTGCGGAAGATAAGCAGCTTTCATTGTTTTTTGAATTGCTGGCAGTCATCAAGATCACCATCTCTGTGTGATATTGTGTATATGGTGCTTTGGTTCCCTGGGAGGGTTAACTAATAATAATAATAATAATAATAAAAAATAGAACCTACCTGGTGAAAGTTGATAGTTAAGTTTGTTATTATAAAAACAAAAGTCCTAAGAACAACACACAAAATGCTTAGGAAACCAAAGCACCGAGCATCTAAATGTGGTCACAGCACACGGTATAGCTGTTCATTGTTTGGCATGGCTCCAGCCCGGCTGCCGACTACTTTTCAAGGTAATCCTGCCTTTCTCGACACAGGCTCTGGGAACGTACCGGTGTGTGGAGCACGAGACAGACTCACTGCTGTCCACCCTGTCAGCCCTGCAGGAGAAAGCTCAACATCTGGAGTATAACCTGAGTGCAGAGACGCGCATTAAACTAGACCTGTTCTCTGCCCTGGGAGATGCCCGCAGACAGCTGGAGATAGCGCAAGGTCCTCCTCTCCTAGTCTCATAGTCATAGATAGACATTTACTGTGTTGTGTTTCTCCATCAGTGCTTGGCTGTTGGTTTAATGTCTGTGGAAAAAGCCACATAGGTGAGTTTTAATGGTTTGTCATGTTAAAGTTGTGGAAGAGCTTTGTGTCAGTTGACGACAAGTGCAACACAACTGACATAAACTATAGGGGATGCCAGGTAAACAGAATCAAACTGGTCTGAGGGAACAATATTTCCTCAACACATGTGTGGCTGCGGGACAGGAGCTTTAATACTAGCTAAATCCTTCCCATTGGGATGAACATGTAGATAAACCCATACGCCTAATAATGCTGTACATTGTTTTCAAATTGAGACCATATAAGCGTACTGTTTATGTTCAACAAGGTGTTTATAATATATGTTTTCTGTATGTTTCCCACAGGTAAAGTGGTCAAACAGGACCGCGAGATCAGTGCGATGAAACAAAAGATAGCGGAGGTGATGGCGGTCAGCCCCGGCATGTCATACATGACCCCGCGACCCCCGATGCCACACTATCTCACCAAGCTGCTCAACTCTGAGCGGTACGCCCTCAATCCTCGGGCGCTGATGTACCAGTGTCTTAAAAAATAAGGGGTGTCTCATCGGGGCCTCTCTGTGGAACCACGGCTTCAGAGAACGTAATGACAACCTGAAGTCAGTTCCTGACATTCACGGGTTGAAATGGAATGTTATCTGATGAAATCAAATGGGCGTTCTATTAGCCTCTGAGGGTCAAATGTTGTGTGCTGCGTTGCTGGTGCTACAGTAAAGTGACTTGGTTAACATCCTGTGTATTTCCTCTGCCATTTACAATTTGACACCCACAGCAAAATGCTTGCTGGCACAGAGCAGAAATAAAACTGTTGATTTGTATATTAGTGATCTTTGACTCACCAGGTAGTACCGTACAACTTAATAGAACATAAATGTTTTTATTTTGGTTCTAATCAACAAATTAAGATACATTAGAAAAAAGTTTATATAAATGATACTTTTCAGAATTGGAAACACAGTATTGCTTTAACAGGTGTTCTCTGTGTATTAAGCACTGAGGCTGCAGTCATTGCTGGCAGGCCTTCATACTTGAGGCTATGTGGGTTGTCTTTTGGAGTGATGCATTCACTGACAGTCCACATTAAGATGGAAGATGTCAAGTAAACTGGGTTTGCTTCGAGCAGCTCTGATTTTCTTTGTTTCTCTCTAACTTTATCATTAAGTACCCAGTAGTGTTATTTGTACATTTTGCTATCTGGGAAACTTGACCCCATGCTGCCATGCTTTGTGCAGAATGACACATTTGTTGCCATTCTATTGGTCAGCCAAAATTCAAAGATTAATGTTGATTAATCAAAGTGGATTTGTGAATTACCAAAAATAATGGTAAATGGCTCATTTATGTATTGTGCCTATATACATTACTTTAAAACTGGGAAGTAAAACTCTTAATTTAATGTGAAAGAGTAATGTGTTTGAATTGAAGTGCTATGTACTGTTTTTGTAGTCTTTTTTTACTCAATGTAAAGAAATGGAAAATACCCTGTACTGTTAAGACAGTTTAAAACACTAATGAAATGGATGTCACCGTTTTGGTAGTTTTTGTTTGACGTGTTTCTAGGATGTTTTATATTAAAAAAAATATTTTTTAGTCTTGATGTACTTTTAAAATACTGCTGTAATTTTGTACGGCAATGTATTTGTCAGCATGAAAATGGCTTTATTCAATTGTTAATTTCTTTGAGCACACATTGTGACTTGAGGTATGTACATGAATATACTTGTACAAGGGCTAGTTTCTTAAAACATTTTGATCAAATAATTGATAACTGAAACAAGGATTGCTCCCTTTTTCTAAAATAAATTATTCAATGGATTCCCACTGTTTTAGATGAACATTTCTGTACATGTATTTATCTAGCAGGCATAAGTTGCAGCAGTTGCACATGTACCTCGGTCAAACTGCAAACAATGATCTACACATATTTCAGCACTTCTTAATTCACACATTGTGGCCAACAAAGAAAACCCTTAGACGATGTACATTTTTATTTTAGGAAGTGAAAAAAGAGGGGAATGTGTTGCAGAAACAGCGTTGTCCAGCATAGTGTCCAGCCAATCCCATACGTGCATCTTACAGTATGTGCCAACAAACTGAAATATAAATTGAAGAGTCAACAAAGCCCAGCTACACATGGTCTAAACATGAAAGGTGACATGAAGACATTTCAAAGATTAGCTAAATTATATAAAAATGTGCAGTAGTGCAAACTAGTATAATTGTTGAGACCTTACTTACTGATGTTGTTTGCCACTGGTGACTTCAATGCTGCAGTAATTACTGGACTAATGATTAATAAGACATGTACTATGAAAATGTAATGTATTTTGTGTTCATTTCTAACTTTGAAAATGCTATAGAGACCAGATACATTCGCCTTATTTGTATATTCACAGAGGCCAATTCAATTCAAACGCCAAAGCAGTGCCTACTATATTCAATGGCACAAAAACAATCTGATTGGACTAAAGTAATAGTTTCTGAATTAGGCTACTTGTAAATACAAGCTACAATAAATAGTTGGGCCAGTGACAATAACCTTTTTCATAGAAAATAAACAATCTAAAGAAGAGAAAATATCTGCATACATTCACCCAACAACCAGTTGCCTTCACTGCAGAAAGTGAAACAGTATTGATAGATACATAAATATGTTCATTCATTCACTCCAACTGTAGCTTTCAAATTCTTCAGATGTTTCCAATACATTACGGCTCATAGCCATAAAACTACATAAACCTGTTAGAAAACGGTTGGAAATTAACATGACATTGCATTGATGGGTCTTTGACAACAGCTAACATGCTAGGAAGAGACCTCATTCACAGCATAAGAAAATGCAACTCCAGATGCATACCACACATACAGACAGATGTATGTAGGGACAACAGGCTTGTTTTCATACAGACTACCATTTAGTTCCAAGTAGAAATGTTCAAAATACAGCTTTAATACTGACTGAAGGAAAGCTACCGTAATCAATTTTTTCTTGCTCGTCTCCACCATTTCAAACTTGAAAGAAAATAATGAAATAAGCAAAAGAAATGTCAAATCAAATAGTTTCCTTCAAGCGGCAACAAGGTTGTTTCTCTCTTGTGTAAGAGAAGACAACAGCTGTTGGGGGGGTGCAGCAGGACCCAGGGGCAGACTTCCAGCACCCTCCATTATGACAGCAGAGCTCCCCCACGGCTCCACAGGCGGAGAGAGACAGCAGGTATCCCCGCTAGGACGACACTGTGACCGGGTTCAGAGAGCCGTTCCTGTTGTAGAACTTGGTGAAGGCCTCTTCCAGAACGGACGCGAGCCGTGGCTGGTCGCCCTGAGATAAAGAGAACCCGTTAACAGACTGTTTATCTGAGGTCACTGGGGCAAATGGTGCAAGCCATACTCACTTCATTAATGAAGCCCAGCTGTACCAGCTCTACGGACAGCTCCTGTACATTCTCGTCTACACAGAAACAAGAAGGGGTCAGGATGCTACAGTATGCATACAGTAGGGTTATGCGGCATGTACTACTAGCCTCAATACAACACAGCCAGTCCATCCTACACAATCTGCAGCAGGTGAATGAGAGATGCGTCTTTACCACTCTCTTAGAGCTTAGAGGCAACACAACATGTTCAGAGGGGTACTCACTTGGGAGCAAATCACAGCTCAAGTGTCTGTTCAATTTATCCTCAAGCTTCAGCAGCAACGTAAGCTGTATAAAAAGGAGAATGATGCGCGTTAGCATTCAATGTTAGCAAGAATAATTTAATTCACACTTAATGAAGAAAATAAATCCTAGTAAGTCACAACGCTTGAGACTTACGTGATGCTTGGCGCCCTCATCTACAGGCTCTATGTTACAATGCATCTGAAGGACCTAGACGGAGATGAAAGGGTTCTGTGATTAATCAAACCATTTGGAATGCCTTTCCTTGTCATTGTGTATCTGGTCTAACTGGTAATCGCTAATGGGCCAAAAACCCACTGACCAGTTGACTTGTGGCTTACCTTTCTGGTCTCCAGCTCTGCGGGTTCAGGGGTGGGGCTTTTAACAGAGGGGGGCACTATTGGGGACTTTACTGCCTCTTGCTGGGGCTGCTGTGAGCAGGGCATGCCGAAAGCAGTCAGAGGGTAGATCCCATTCCTGATACGCACCAGAGAAAGCAGTGTGATTTAAATAGGTTTACATTTGGACACTGCTAGTGATAGAAGTGTTGTTAAAATACAGTGTGTTTCTCACCTCACATCTTCAAGGAATTTGTCAAGCTCCAGCGCCGGAAACTGGGAAAGTCTGCATACCGGTGTCAAATAAATACAGTCAGACACATATTCATGACTACAAACAGCAGCACTGTTTTAAGTCTTTGTCTTGCCTAACTACCTCCTTTCTTAGAAAATATGTTTTCTATGTAGTTTTAGTATTTCTTTACATGTACACACATACAAAGTTGTTTTGTCAAATTTTAAGTACACTGACAACAATTTGAGGCTTAAACAATGTCGCAAACATATAATATAATATTGTTTATTCTCTTTATGAAAATAAGTTTATGCTTACTTCATCTGAACCTCTTTGGCCTCAACTATAACCTGGTTAGCATCCATATTCTTTGTCATCTCCTCTAAAGCATTTTCTGGAATCATGTCTATAGTAGAGAAGAAATGTTGTTGCAAAACTTTTCACATGCAATAAATGCAATGTCTGGACAATGCAGTGTTTTGTGTTCAAATTTAACATTGGAAACAAAGAGAAAAGTTATTTGGCAACATACAGTATTAACCTAATAATAAGAGACTATAAAGCAGAGCTCTTCAACAGGATGTCCGGGACCCCTAGGGGGTCCTCAGAGGTACTGCAGGGAGTAATCCAAATACACATGAACATAAATACAACCTGTGCTATATGTGCTATATATA
>JAODTR010057676.1:0-17306 GCA_025399935.1 Amblyopsis rosae
GGGTCCCTTGCTGAAGCTGCTGCCCCCGCGACCCGACTCCGGATAAGCGGATGAAGATGGATGGATGGATGGAACATTTTGAAATATAGTATATACAAATTTGTAATGTGTAGAAGTGAATTGTTTAAGAGAGGGCACAATTGTCATGTTGGATGTCATAAATACTTTGAAGAAGGCATTAATTCAATTTGTACAAATACAAACGTATGCAGTATGTAAAACGGGCCTAAGGTAGTGCACATTCCTTGCAGTAGTTTACCCTGTGTTCATTTGTGCTACGGCTATTCTATTGTAGGCTATTCGATTCTATTTGATGACAGCTTTTCATATCCAATAATTGTTGCATTTACATAGTGTAATTTTGGGGGTGTATCGGTGTCTAGTATTCTATTGGCTGTGTGTGAAAAAGGGTGGAGCTGGCTGTCCCCGGAGCCATGCCGTTTGGGTCATTAATCAAGCAGGGTAATGGGATAGGTGGATAGGGTTGCGAGGGGTCTGTCTGTTTGTTTGGAAATTAGAAAGACATGGAAGTAGGGTACTGTCGTTACGAATGCATAAAGCACAGGCAATTGGTCTCTGTGGCAAGTTCAGCCGTTTTTAAGTGATGTTGTTGTCCTGGATCTAGCCTGTCAACCCGCCTGTCATGTTTATTCGCTCCTCCAAGATAAGAGATTCCAAAAGATCGGTATGTAGCCTACAGGTGTGACATTATTAATGATGTAAAGATACAGTATGTGTGCCTTCGAAAAAGCACTAGCTGGTCTACTGTAGGCCATGCGTAATTGTGATTGTTTAACAAGGATATAGGCTACTTTCCTGTTGATTATTGTGTACCATTCCTTAGGGCATTGAGTTACATCTGTTCAGGAAAGATAACGCTCTGGCACAAGCCTCATTAAACAACATAGTTTTGGTGATGTGGTAACTATTTCCTCCGTTGTTTTTTTTATCGTCTTTTCCACTGATTGCACCCTGCGCCAGATATACTTCTATCGTATGATTTGTGTGCCATGCATGTATCATAGTTGTTGAAGTCATATCAATCGGAAAACATTATAATATAATTATTATAATATAGACTTCTTAATCTTATCCCTACTTATATCCCATATTCAATCAATTTTATTATATACAGTATGTGTGTATGTGTATAAATACATACATACATACATACATACATACATACATACATACATACATTATGAAAATATTATTTGCTAATATTGAAGAAAAGAAAAATAGGAAAGTATGCTTTCTGAGCTGAGCAGCTAGCCTACGTGGTGTGGAGTAGGCATCAGCCAGCCATTGCCTCTGCTGAAGTGCCATCATTCATTTATTAATTCATTAATTTGATTGACTGCAGCTCAAGCCTAACGGCCCACCGAGAGGACAGCCCTGCAATTCTTGCGGAGAGCAGTGCCCAGGCTTCACTCTGCATACATGGAGGTTGGTGTACTTTGTCTCCTTATCCCCGCTACATGTGTGCCATCCCTGACAGACGGTGACCCATCTGACTCATAAAGGTAGATTTAGTAAAGGCTTTATTATTACTTTTGTGCAATGTGGTCTGCCAAGTCCATCCATTGATAACCAGTAAATAATCCATCACTAAGTGACGGTTTACCCACGTAACTATATGCAACATTTACCCAATTGCAAATATAAATTCTTAAGCATGTTTTTCTATACTGTAACTACTGTTACTGTATGTTATTTGAGTAGTGCAGTGTAAACATTCTTCCACAAGAGCACAGGGACATTTAGAGTGAAAAGCATTTTTAGTTGCTTAAAACATTTATAAGATGCAGTCATGCATTGTAGAGTGAGGTAGTCTTTATTGAGCTCCTGCCTGAATTTGGTTGTTTTCCTTGTAAAAAGCCGTTTGTACAGCAGATAAGATTGTTCTCGTCTTTGCGTATACATTCCCACCAACTGTGGAGTCCTAAGGTTGTCAGGTGCCAGCGATGTTACAAAAGTTCTCACAGGTTTGAAGGCTGAACATCAGAATCATTTGAGATTAATTCTTGCACACAAAAAGGCAATGGTTGGAAAAACATTTTAGAATTGCATCCTATTTATTGGAACATAAATTAATCTTAGGAGACAACAATCAGCCAAAGTGAAAACATTCCAGCCTCATAAACCAGATTATTGGACCGGTTGAGGTTGGTTCAATTAGTCTATACTATTAGTTACACTACTAGTTACTGAAAAACTTATATAAAAAATATTACAGTAATTAGTTACTAGTAACTAGTTACAGCCCAACTCTGTCTGGACATAAAGATATACATATTCTTGCTTCATATTAGAAGAAGATTCCCTGCAATGTTCGGTCTGCATTCTGACATGCAAATACGCAACAGCGACATCTTATGGCTGAATGTATTTCACTGACACAAAACCACATGAACCGCCTAATACTGTACCACACAAGTCACATAAAACTATTTTTATTCATGATACAGTTAAATTCAAAAGCCATAATAATTTACCCAGCAACTTTGCATTATTCAAGCTATTCACTTGCAATAGAAATGTACCAGGGCTTTGTGGATCATTCAGTTCCCTTTGCTATAAAATAAACTATTCAGCCCAACCAGCTACAGCCACCATTGGAATGTGCCCTCAATTACCTTCCTTTACTGTCCCACCATAAAAGGTTAACTTTTCTGAAGATATTTCTGACAAACAGGATGTTCTGTTTTATGTGCGGAGGCTCAATCCTCTTTTTTTATGGTTGTTACAAGTCTTTGTTGCTAAATAGAAAACATGCCAAGCTTACAATGAAGCATTCCCTCCCTTGGTCTCAAGCACGAAAGCAGATTTTCATGGCGATTGACACAGATAGGGTTGTGATGGTGTGTTTTCATGCGGAATGTGGTGGACTTTAGCTGACCTTTAGGGTAAAAGATAAGGAACAAGGTTGACCAGGTACCATACCATCCTATAGCCATGCATGTGCAATTTGAAAATTAGCCATGTGAAGAAACCAGAAAACCATAGAACCACAACGAAAGAAGAAAGAATGGTATGTCCCTGTATGGTTTTATAGATTAGATAAAGAATAATGATTTATATATTCACACACTTTGAATTCACTTAAATGTTTTTCAAATATAATAAAGAGGTTGATGCAATGAAGTCATCAAGATACCCTTGCTCTAACTTTGTCCTTTGCTCCTGTTCCATGCTGCCTATACTAACAATATTTGTTCTTAGCTCAGAAGCTGTCCTGGGGTGTTTTCTGTCATTCATAGAAGGTTTACTGTGCATATTGCACGCTGAGCCATTTTCCTTTCAGACAGAAGATGCCAGTCAAGTCTCCCTTACTTACCACCAGGATAAGCTGTAGATGTTCTTTGTCCCACTGCGTGGATATATAGTATACTTAAAGGCAGGGTTAGCAATTTTTAAGAATGCTTGCTAACTTTGAGCTCACATCAAAACAGTATCTCTCCGCGGACCTCCGCTGCGGCGCCTCACACATAGAAATGCATTGTGAAGCAAAGCGTTGTACTACATCTTTGTTGATAGGAGCGGCGTTGGCCATTTTGTTTAAGTTCCTATTTACGCAGCCAGGGCTGTGTAGAAGTATCTGATTCTTTTTTCAACACACACACAGAACCGTAAGATAGCAAAATGAGGAGATATTTGATGAAATATCAAATTTCATCAAATATTTCACAAATGAAATTGGTGAATTAGCATACATTTAGCCTGCAATATCTGACACATTTTAAATCCTTGAATAATTACTTATTTTATACCATGTTTCACAGTTAAAAGTTTCAAAATGTTTTACTCTGTTTAACCCCATAAACATATTTATATTTTCTTTTAACAAGGTGAAAAGACATGTTACAGTTTAAGCTCCAGGCTTATGTTACCTGCCAGCCTGTGTTATCGAGTGCCTGTACAACTCGGTAAGCTGAGCATGATAGGAAAAGAGGTACATTTGACTTGCACAAAATCCTTCTGAATAATGAATGCTTGCCATTGGCTTGATTGATTTTCCTTGTGTTAATGAGACTCATTACAAGGCTTATTAACATGAGCTTGGGGTGTGAAGGTGCTATTTGATCGACCTGATCGCATTACCCAGTTGTATACAACACTCATTATCATTCAATAACATAGTGAAGGCAGGTAAGTGCTACCAATGCTAATGTAGGCTTAAAAGGTTACACTTGACCTAGATGAATCAGACAGTAAAGGAGGATTTATACTGCGTTTCCATTTGACGGCACACCATAAAACTTTCACTGTAGGCAGGGAGGTTGAGTTAAGGTTGAATATTTGGCAGGCTTGTCTATCGCTGGACAAAGACCTGTATTCAGCAGGGCCTTAGCTGAAACCTTAGCTGGCTACGAGAGAGAGAGAGAGAGAGAGAGAGAGAGATGTGAATGGCTCCACTGACGTCTGTCCTCTCAGTAACCCAGAGTGATCTACATAACACAGGCCCGCCTGCTATTCACAGTGTTAACAAGGTGGCCAGCAAATAAAACTGTCGGGGTACCCAGGCATTTGAATGGCCCTCTACAAAAGAAGAGTGTTTGAAGGGGCAGTCCATGCTGTTTCTACAGGGCTCTGTTTGAGGTGGCTGGGAGGAGATGGCAGAAATACCGGTTGCCAATGTCACACAATAGAATCTCAGCAAATGTATCACTCACTTTGTCTCTAGTTATTGGCATGGAGATGGAAAGCCTCCAGTGAAATGTCTTCATCTGGAAAAGCTTTATCAGTAATGTAGCCAACGCTCTTTTTGCTCTCCTCTTTCAGGACCTTCTTTTGAAGTGAAAACCAGCCACATCTTTGGCACATGGCAGTTCTTGACTGGGTCAGGAGACATATTTGATTTGTTTTTTTGGGGGGTGCAGGGGGTGAAATTGACATTTCTCTTGTGTAAACGCTATGCTTGGTCTTTGCTGCTTAAAGGTGGATGCATTTATAAAGGGTTGTGTCTGGCATGTGGGGGTCTTCTGATAAATGACTGATGCGTATGGTGATAATGCATACCCATAGAGCTGTGGAGCGCTGATATAAATCTTAGTTTGACCTTTGCCTTCACTGCCATCTTTTGGCCCAACGTGTCCTTTCCAATTTCCCAACGTGTCCTTTCCAATTTATTTCCCTGCCTATGTTTCCTCCATCACTTTGACTTGGGCAGATCTCCCCCATCCTTGTCTATATGTTTTTGCTTCTCTTCTCTGGCTTTCTGGCACGTTCGCTTCCTGGAATCATTTGTCTCAATGCTGCATTATGTTTGCTTTGCGCTATAGAGAGCAGGTCATCCAAAACTATTAATAATAACAAAGATGGAGCATTTCAGTGGAATCAAAAATGGAACGCTCTCATAAGTGTTTGTGTCACTAACAGCGTTTTGCTGTGTAGGCTGATGTATAGGCTAAATGTATAGGCTAAAATGCATGGCCTGAAACACAGTCAATTTACTTTTAAACAGTTATGTGCAGAAAGAGATACATGATTGGAAATAGTTTGGTGAAATTCGTGGACTTTCCCATTGACTTGCATGGAACGCTGAGTGATTCCAGGCTGCAGCATACTGGTCAAAAGTCCACCCCCCACCCACCTCAAAGTATCGAATGTGGGAAGTGCTGTCTGTTGAACCCTCTCTGTTTTCAAGCTTGAACCACCAGCTTGGATTGCTTGTATTCAAGTGGTCTCTGATTTCTCAGGATCTTGACAAGCTTCAGTTCCTTTATCATGCTTAATTTAACTTTTATTACAATATACTGTATTTTATATATAAATGCAGTCAACACACAGTCATAATACACTGCTGGTATCTTCCGTTAAAGACCACTGTCTACACTTCTATATTTTTGACAACTCAAATTCAGCTGTATTGTAATTTCGTGCTGCACAAAATAAATGTTAGGGGGGTTTCCACAGCTTTTAAGTCACAAGGGTGATTTTCTATATTTTTTCTTTTTTTGTTTGTTGCCCCATGCCATGACAACCTGTTTTATTAAGCTATCCTTTTTCTTATTGATGTGGTGCAAAAGGATCCCTTTTGTTGTAGTGTGTGTGTGTGTGTGTGTGTGTGTGTGTGTGTGCGCGCGCGCACATGTGCGTGCGTGCGTGCATGTACTGTACTACTGTACATGCAGGTATGTATGCACCCAATCAGGATAGGGGAAATGGTCCATACCCAGGTCACTGTACATTCTGTCTTGTAATTATGTTACAAGACACAGATGTTCCACACAGGTGGAGCATCTGTGTCTTGTAACATAATTGTGATGTGTCTTCATTCCTGTGTGTAAAGCTAATAGTCAGGAGGCGCAAGTGTGGCATCATTCAGCTACTGTGATCTGTCGAGGTGAAACACCATGGCAGGCAGTCTGCGGGCCATTTCAGCCACTAGGGGGCTCACGTGTGTCTAACAGGAGGCTCTGCGTATAGCTGTCAGGTTTCTCTGTTGTATGCTCATCGTGCATAGGAGGACAGTCACACATGCACCTCTGCATTCTGCTAGTGTGCATTGTGAGGTTTTGTATTGTTTTTTTATAATCGAAAAGCTTCTCTACTAACGTACTGGATTTGAAGTAGAAGAGAAGATGGATGAGATACGTAAGGTGGAATAAGTGACACATTTAGTCAAATTCTGTATCTACTCACGGTCACTTCTTCTGTGTGCTGAAAAAGGTGTCCATTGTTTCACACAGCACGGGCTCTGTAAATGGTAACACATAGTAGTGCATACCGCGCCACACACAACACTATCCTAGCCTTGGTAATGCATTTCTAATGTGGGCGGGGGGCGGAGCTTCTGAGAGAAAACCAATAGCATTGAGGAGGCATTTTTGTTTTGATCCAGGTCAAATATCAACAATCGTACTCTTTTAAGAGCTGACCACCAGGAGGCAAACCAGTATCATTTTGACAAGGCAGTCCTAAAGAATGCCAGTAGCCTAATACTTAACACAACAACACATATACTGACTGTACATGTACAGTAGTTATGTATGGGATGGACCATGACAGAGTAGTCTTTAAGAGGAATGTTGCACTTACTGTAACAGCTGCATAATGCCATTTGCCAGCTTCAGTATTAAAGCAGCTTTGTTCAGATCCACATTTATATTCTTTGTGTGCCTCATCAAGGTCGCCTGTAGCAGGTGCTGACAGTGGGCTGGAGGTAGATAGGCATCAGAAAAGCCCTTTGTCCCTGGAAGATGGCGTAATTGAGAAAGCAGCAAATGCAACCAAAGCTGTGAAGGTCAAGAAATATGCTTGTAGCAATCTCACCTGTTTGCAAAATGTCTCAATAAGTGCTTGAACAGTGTTTGAAGGCTGTAAATGGCTATTGCCATTTTTTTGTGCCTGACGGGGCATTTGTTTTGTTATATTATGCAATTAGCTGAGTATTTCTTCCATTGTAACGATCACACAATTTTCAGTTCTCTTTACACATGCTTTTTGGGCTTTATATGTGGAAAGTGAAACTGATGTTGATTATGAAATGTTCTTTTGAAATGATATTTCGCCTTGATGTCAATTGTGACAACACAGCTTAAGTGATGAAGAAGGGCATTGTAGAACTAACTCCTTTGCTATCCAAAAGTTTCTACAGCTTCTCCACAGACACTGCCAGTGGCCTCTATCTGACTCTGATTTAATTCTCCATTCACTTGATTTAGCTTAAATTGGTACAACATGTTTGCGTTATACTTCTTGTAAATAGTTTACAGCCTTTCCACACAGGCGCAAGCGTTGATAATTCACTAAGATGTGTAGGAACGCTACACGTATTCGCCCGGATTGGCGACCTAGTGTTTAATCATGCCCTAATGAAGGCTTAGCAAAACAAGCTGCCTTTGAACTGTCGTCAGGAATAAAGGGAGGCAGGCTCATGCCTGTTATTTCCATGGCAAGTTAACAGTTGTGCTCTACAGGCCTACAATTCCCACCCACCTACCCTATTTAGGTGGCTAGCACCATTCATTCATGCCATCCTTTTTCTGCCACCTTTTTTTTTTTAATGGCTCTTTATGGTCTGGAATGTGAGCATATGAAAGTAGCTGGTGGAAAATAGTCATGTTTGGCTGAACATAAACAAGAACATAAACAATTTTATCATCGCCGTAGTTGTGCCCCTCCTTTTCTGATGCAGTCGCTATGTTTTTAGAGACTAAGGTGTAAAATGCAACTTTTATGTGCATTTGCGTACAGACACATTTTGATATTACATTATTTTGGAGGTTTACGAGCAAATTGAGCATTGCCTGTTATAATCCATAACAGATTCAAACATACAATCAGTGTTGGTTTAAAAATATGTAACCAGTGAATTCATGTTTATCTAAATATCTGCCAAAACAGTTATTTCAGTTCCATGCTGTTGTTGACAATGTACTTCTCCATGATGCAATGCCTACAAATACCCACATATAGTTATTTTAGTACTTCAATATTGGCACTTTGGATAAACCAAATTTTTTTAAACTTGTTCACACCCCTAGCGTAAAACACATTTTCTGTAAACGCTACACTTATTTTTGTCTTCAGACCCTGATGTAGAATAAACTCTAAACAGCTGTTGAATTCTGTGATGCCTGAAAACACTGGGTGGATTAGATTTGTCCAGAAATCAATGAAGTCGCTGCATCTTGCACATCGAACTGGGATTTCCTCAGAGGCTTATACTCCAGACAGAGACACCAGTGTCATCTGTTGCCACTGCCAGTCCTGCAGATGCTGGAAGTGGAACCCTCCTGCTGTTATGGAAAGGGAGGAACAGGTAGAGATGGTAGGAAAAGAGAGGAATTGGTGGAGGGTTGGTCATGTAATATGGATTAACAGAAAGGTAATTGTGATGCAGCAAATGGAATGTTTTTTTGTTTTTTTAAACTGTTATATGGAATAATGTCAATATTTTCTTGTCTGTCTTGCTTTCTTGCATCATGTACTGAATTTTCTGTTTCACCTGTAAACTCAGGTTTTTATCCTTGTATCATATTTTTAAATGGCTAAATATTTCCCTATTGAAAATCGATTTAATAATTTATCTCGGTTAACCCAATTATTTTTGCTCTACCGCACACGCACACACACACACGCACACACGCACACACATTATTCCATCTATCCATGCTTCCAGTGCAGAGTGGGTTATCAGAACTTCTTCAAAGGGTCTTTGATTGTCTCTTCTTGTTTCAGTCCAAACACCTGTTCCCATCCAGGAACAAAGACTTAGTCAGACCTGGTGCTTCTGATTTATTTGAGAAAATGATGATTGACATCTCGGAGCTCAGATCAGCGGTGACCAGTAGAGGTCAGGATTGCATTTTGTGTAGACATGCTGTCTGCTAAGGCTGTAAGTCATTTGCTTACTTATAAATATGTTGATTGATTGTGTGTTGATTACAATTTGAATGCAAGCGTTTCCTTCACCCTCTTCCATTTAACTGTAACGGTAAGTCAACGGAAGTAGCTGAACTCTCATTAGGAAGCAGATGCACGCTTCTGTCACTGTCTATACAGAATGCTCGCTGTAAAATACAAATAGTAATAACTCACAGCGACATTCTGAAAGTACAAAGTGGGGCATGCCTTTAGATCAGCTTTCACATAGATATAAACAAAATTACTTACAATCTCTTTTACTTTCCCAACAGATTGAATTTTGCCAGTGTTATAATGGACCAAACTCCCAGTAGACCCCTGTAGCCTCATGTGTTGCAATAGAGAAGTTGGATGACGCTGTAGTGTTCAAGTCTTTGATTGGTTTATTGATTTAAGCTATTTTACTGATTATCTGTTAGCTTTAGTAGCATATTGAGTAGAATTGACTGTTTCCAAATGTTGGGGGTAAGGGGGGGGGGGGGGTCTCTGTAGGGCAGGATCATCCCTGCAGAGGAATAATCAAATGGGTGATTGCATGGGCTGGTTACTGTATTGGTTTGATATTTTTAACATTCCATTCAATCGTGTGACAAAATGTGCTAATTATATAATATTTTAAAGAAACTGTAATGTGTTTTTTACTCTTCATGCCTTTGATCTGCAGAATAGATTTTGTGCCTTCTCATTTGTTTTCTCTCTATCTCTGTGTGTCTCTGTTTTGTCAGCATCTGAAAAGTGGGCGAGGTGTTATGCTGGTTCTGTTCACTGGCAACCACAGTTCTGTCTCTTCCTTGGCTAAAATGGGTTTCTGATAATAAACTGGCAAGAACATTGGTTCACTGGGTTAATGCTATTTATTGTTTTGTCATTTGACATCATTTTTCCTTATGACTATATGCGATTGTACGTGAATCTGTTTTTCCATTTTATGTTTGAGTTTTTATTTTATGTTTGAGTTTGTGTGTGCGCATGTATTTGTAGAAAATATGTGTATTAATGTAGAGTGTAGGCCTGCTTATTTCTGCCTTGACATTCGCCTTTGTGTTGCCTAGCAGTGAATAAGAAACTGGCTGAGGCAGATAGCGTGACTGGGATTAACGTGGATACCAATGGCATCCAGTTATGCAGACATTAGACAGGTTTACGTTCTAGCATATCAGATTCAGGCCATCATCACCTTTATAAAATGATCCTCTTTGACAGCAGAGTTACGGCAAAAGAGAAAGATACCGGCCCTTGTGCTCACGCTAAAAATACTTAAATCTCTGCATATTTTAATGACTCACTCTCTCTGTCTCTGTGCTTCACGTCAATTTATTTGTGCAGTTTGACTGGTTGCCAAGGCAATAAGTGTGCTGGAGTTTGGCGCTGCCTTGACAACAGATCAGCCTAATGCTACCATTAGGCTGATCTGTGACGATCAAGTAGGACGGATGTAACACGAGAGAGAGAGAGATGGAGACAGGTTGTTATATAATCTGACTTGGGACTTCCACTGAGCGCAAAGAATGTCTACACTATAGTAGATCACACTATTGCTCCAAGAAAATCACAAGTAATTTGTCCCTGACCGATTTATAGACCTTCATGTCAAATTTTTTGTTCATACACATCCTAACACTATTTCTAGTGACATTATAATTGGTAGAATCTAATGCTATGTAGGATATCATGTTGCTTACATTTGGTGAGGGATCTCCTATGAAACATATAGATCACATCACGCACAAAATTGAAACCAGACATTTCAGTATTCCGTACTTCAGTACTGTGCTTACAGTAAATAACCTAGATTAATTCTTTCATTGAGTTTCCTTGCGCATCATGGTCACAAGAATCCATGTCTTGGAGTTTAAGGCTTAAGTTGAGAACCTGTGTCTTGTGAAACAAGAGAGCACAGTAACTCATGGGTAGGGCCCCCTTTCTTTTTAAAGCCCCAACTTGATATCGTTGTAGTTTTAGCTAACAGACAAAGGGCTCCTACTCCTCAATGAAAGAGCTCAAATTATTTTAGACTAGGGTATTCTGATGGCACATTGGGAATGCACATTATCGTGCCCTTGTAGTGTACTGTAGGTTATGGTTTGGTCAAAATAACATTGAAGTGTGGAACAAAGACTAATACCTTGCCATACCTAGACATTGAAACACATTTGTAGACTTAGTTGAGTAGTCATTTTCAAAGTTTTGAGCCACATCCATCAAAATTACGAGGTTTGTAGTTTGCAATCTGTGCACTGCTTCTATTTTAATAGTAATATATAGCATGACATATGAAAATTAAAGCTATTGAAACATGTATGAACTTATTATAAAATATATGTATTCAAGTAATTCAAAATATAAAGTCAAATAATTTGGAATCCTTACATAGCCCCATAGAGGATAGAGCTACCAACCCATACTTTGAAATCCACTGTGGTTTGTGAATGATGTTGATCATGATGTACAATCCAGTCACACATCATACATGCAGATGTGTGACTGGGATAGTATCTTATAATCATCATAGACGCCGCATCGCAATAGCAAGCTTGCGGCAGCGTCCTGGGTTGACAGCTGTCACCTAACCGAATTCCGTCTGATCCCCCTTCACCCTAGCGGTGAATATGAGGATTTTTAAACGACAGCTTGAACATAAAAAGTCACAGCAGAAAAGAGAAAAAGAATACAGCCGAGCTGATCCTCTCAATCAAAAGGCTATTGTATGGATGTCAGGGGTCAGATTTTAACTAGCAAATCCCCCTTTTCTTCCATATAATCCTCCACACAGAGGTTTTCTCACACTACTACAAGACCCCCTTCCCCCTTCCCCAGCCACCGTGATAGCTTCCTTAGTTCTGCCGCCACCGCGCACGAGATGTTTATTCAGCAACCTTTTCCAGTGACCTAACTTGACACGCCACATGAATTGTTTGTCAATCCGGGGACTTAAAAAATACTTGGCAATTGATTGGATGAACCCTCTGCCATTGTTTTCAAGTGGCATTTGCTGTTGTCACACCTAAACCACGCTATCAGTAGGATGCTGATTGGTAAGTGCAGTTACTCACTCAAGTTGCAAGGATTTTAAGCTCTCCAGACTTTTTCGTGGCAAAGTCAAACTGAAGGCTAACAGTGTGACAGTGCGTCAAAAATGTGAGATGATGTTCGTCCTTTTCGAGGTCAAGACTCCGAGGTGTGATCTCTCCACATAGAATAACGGTCATATTGGTTTGTCGTCGGACACGCACAACACAATTCTAGTATATGTTATGTTAGGTTTTGTGTTGAAGTCGAAGTTCCAAACGGACTCATCTGTTTTAGTTAGCGAGACCTGTCATTTTGCGTTCTTGAGCTGATATCTTAGATTTTCCTCAAGTCAACCCTCTCTGTGAACAGGGGAGGGGGACAATCTGGCATGTGGCGTACACAGTCCATATTATGCATGCACGCACGCACGCACGCACACACACACACACCACACACACAAGCTTTTCCCCCGCAAATGATCTCTCAGCAAGTGCTGACATCAAAGGCTTGCGTATTTATTTGTGTTTTTGGGGTGTTTTAATTTCTTGCTCCACTCTGACAGCAGTGTTCCTCATCTACTGCTAATATTTATCTTGGTTTATTTTTCAATCTGTTTGCGTATTTAATGACTTTAGCACAGACGCGTTCCTCTTTAACAATGGCTTATGTTAGTGTCCTTCTGCAGCACAGAAACAAATTGAAACAATGAATCCCGGGCAAGCAGATCGGGAGTGGAGAGGTATGTCCATAACATGAGTCGTGACATCAGAAAGACAGATTGGAAAACCCAGTGTTTGGAACATCTTGTCTTATGTGGAGGGGACCTAATGGCTCACAAGCCATTACACATATCACAAGCCAATATACAGCTCACCGAGCTGTATATTCTCCTAACGGCACATTTTGCTTCTCATTTGGTCGGATTATATGACTCTTATTGTTTGTTTGTTTACCTTCTAATGTGTTTTAATAAATCGGCTGCTCTCATCTTCCTAACACTTTTAGCCTGCATCTGTGGCAGCCGCATGTATAAACGACACTCCAGTTGGCACCTGGGAGGGTTTCTAACCAATCAGATTGACCCTGATTGATGCTTGACACTAAATAGTTTATAATTGCAACAAGGCTAATTAGTTGATTGTGTGTTCGAGTGGTTTTTGTGGTTGGAGAAGGACAATGCTCTGCTCTTATGCGACACGCTTCCTAAATTAATATTAGATGTGACTACATTTCACCAAACAGGTGTGTGTGTGTGTGTGTGTCTTTCTGTGGCGTTTGTGACACCAGGTGCTAACAGCCTGATGCCTCCGCCGAGCGCTGGCCTGAGGCTCTCTAAGGACACAATACAGAGGGCGTGTCCTTCTGACTCGGTGCGTGTACACTGCTCACGCACGCATGCGCGTCTGTCTGTCGCGTGCCTCACAGCATATGAAGAATGGACGCGGTGTCAAGACCTGCAATATTTAATAGCTTGATACCCGAGCCAGAAAGCGTGCGTCAATTGGTAATTCTCACCGCCAGACGGTCTACAGCACAAATAGCCAATCTTGTTTTTCACTATGCGAGGGGATGGAAAGAGGGTTCTTCTTGCCTAGCGTACGCCCCTTTGTGTGTGTTGAGAAAAGCTTGTTGTCTCCACACACACAAAAAAACAACCCCCTGACCTTCATGTTCTCTGCATGATGACCTTTGATTAGCGCATGCTAAAGTAATCCATCTCAATCAGTCACTGGCCAAGGCAGGCTTCATTAAGTATATGGGTCGAGGTGGGATTCTCTGTTGTATCAGGACTTGTACCATTTTATCAGTGCACTCGCATCACACAAATACATTAGTAGTTTACATTAAAAGTAAACACACACACAAAGAGACACACAAGGGTTTTTTTCCCTTCATCATCATCTCTCATGCATAAATCTCTTGTCCCTTTTCTCTCTCCCACTGTATTCCTGTCTGTCTGTCTGTCTGTCTGTCAGCCAGTCACGTCTTGGTGTGTGTTGAAGGTATGCCAGGTATTCTGCCCGTCGTCTCTCATGAGAGCTGGCTTCACCTCTGGCCTGATGTTGGAACTTCTCTAATTCAGGAAGGCTGTGCACACAAAACCCTGAATACTAACTCTAAAGCACACAGGCCGGCAGAATAACATTGTGTGTGTGTGAGCAGTGATTAGTATGCTGTCGTGTTTCTGCGGGAAGAAAAAAGGAATCCAAGGTAGCTTATCATTAATGTTTACCCCTCTAGATAGATTATGTAGAAGATAGATTATACTGTGTGAGTGTATGGAGAAGAAGAGATTTGATGAGACTCCTCTGTCACTTATGGGTATCTGTTAAAACCACTACAGACAATACTAGTATTACATGATCATTATAAGCTCAGTTAAGCTCTGGATGACGTTTGGCCTGTAGTCAAGAGTCGAGTTCAGTCAAGACCAGGTTTATTTGTAATTGGCATAAAGTGAATCAACATTTTAAGTATGAAATTACTTGGTCTATATTGAACATGTTCTAGGATGTGGCACTTGGCGAAGAGAACATAAATAGTAATTAAATAAATTATCAGGTTGAACAGTTGACATTGTATGTATAAAATAAATGTTGTATGTGGATGTTGTAAGCTTCTTTCTTGGCCAGGCCTATCTTGCTACAGGACCTTACATTTGAGGTGTATAACCTCAAACGCTGGTTTTTGGTGACCACCATACACTGTAATCACTTTTGGTAATACCTTTTGCTATATATTACGTTGCGTTTTTCTAACCATCATTGGGGCTTTTAAATGTTATGTTTTTATATACATACAGTATTATGCACAGCACAATATTCTTTTCATTCTGCCCAAGCATGTTTTTGTATGCCATTCCTTGAATACGTGTGCCTGTGGCGCCTGTGTTTCAGAGGGTAAGCCTCAGGGGTATGCATACATTAGCCCAGAGGCTGTGGGCTGTCTGGCATGATCAATGACACATGACCATAGCATAGAGAAAGTTGGCTGGGCGCATCTCACAATTGCAATCGCGTCATGCTGGACCGTCGCAGAAACCCAAACGCACACTAATAATGCACGCAGGCAACTGGGCACACGAGAGTGACTATGCTTAGGACACAATTTCACACACCCTGGCTTGGTAATGCTCAGTTAAGCGGTTACCAAATATTTATAATTCCCATATGAGCAAGTATAATTATTTTCTGAGATGACTGTGTAAGTTAATTGCATAATAAGTAGTTTTATAGCTGGAGAGATCAGGTTAAGCTGTTGGGCTGATATGCAATATTGTTTAAGTTGTTAAACAAAGTTTAGGTAAAGCCAAGTTGTTAGTGAGATGAAATATGACGTCATTCACAAGTGTGTGCAGAACCAGAGTAAATTAAAGGATATTATGAAAACATTCTGTTCCTCAAACAATGAAACATTCAGGTTTAAACACAAGATGTGTGTGTGTGTGTGGGGGGGGGGGCCTGATGAACAGAACTAGAACTATGACACAGATACTAATCCTCTGGCCGCCATCTGTTGTTTGACCTATTCCTTATCAACACTTTACCAGCCTCCACAAGTCGTGTGTGTGTGTGTGTGTGTCTGTCTGTGTGTGTTTGTGTCCATACCTCATGTTTGTTTGTGTTTTCAACCGTGACTGTCAGCCAGCCAGTCTGGACTAGACTTGGGGTGGTGGGAAAAGTGGGGGGCGGTGGCATCATTAGCAAGGCCCAGCATAGGCCTTGCTTTAGGTTAATAGGGTCACCCTCCAGCCACAGGTCCACATGTGGAATGTATTTCCAAATGGAGGTTAGCCTGGCAGGGACTCGGTGGTGTGGGTGCTGTGTCATCCACTTGCTAAGTGGGAATCTATCAAGAGCCTTCTGATGAGCTTATTCAGCGGAGCGTGGCCTGTATCCATGCCATTATAATTCAGAATAGTAATTAAAATTCAGAACATACTTTTTTTTTTTTGCATTTGTAATTGGAGTTTGTTGTGTCTACTCAAGCAAACTATACTTTATGCCAGCGTTTCTCAATTCAGGTCCTGAAATTAAATTCAGGTCCTGAAATTAAATGACTGCGTCGTTGTCAATCTCTGCAGAAGCCTGATAACATCACATGTATTTGAGTCAGGTATGTTGGAGCAGGGAGATATCTACAACATGCAGGTCAGTGGGTCCCCAGGACCAGGGTTGAGAAGCCCTGCTTTACACAGTTTGGAAGAATCCGTTTTTAGAATTCTTTGTTTGCTGCGTGAGAGAGAAAAGGTTTTGGTCACAACTCACTGAATGTTCTTCTTGTTGTCTAACATAATTATTTCTTAAAATTGCTTCAAATTATTTTCTCAACCAGTAGTATGCAGCCAGCAGCACTTTGTCGGGAGCCAACTCCACCTATATTTAGCAACATTCCTACTTCATCTCTTGATCAGGCTGCTAACATTGCAGTCATTTCAACGGTTTCATCAATAGACAGCCCTTAGCCTGCTTCATATATTTGTATGTGACGCGATTGTCAATCTCGGAACACATCAGCTACATCGTCAGACGGCATTATATCTGGGAGTTTCCAGGATTCCGGTATTGACAGAGAATATCTTGGCCAAGACTATCGTCCACTGGTCATCATTTCCAGTCCGATTTTCTACTGAGACGTGAGACAAGTTGGAGTTGAGTTTGGCTAATCTTTATAAGACGGTATCCACGCGTGAATGCTAAATAAAGCTAAGTAGTCCTCAGACCATTACTGTTTTTCCCCGAGATTGAATTTTGGCCAATGGGATTCCTCTCCACAGAGATGTGTTTGGTCAATAATGCTTGGACTACATTCGTACTAGGTTTGGGCGATGTCTACTATATTGGCATCGGACGATGTCTAAAGTAAAACATTGTGATGTACGACGACAGTGTAGGGCGGGGGGGGGGGGGGGGGGCGGGCCG